>CAJQZN010041581.1:0-18427 GCA_907164685.1 Colias eurytheme
ATTTAATTTGATATTTAGTGTTTTGTAGCATTCAAATGCTATAAAAATATTAAATGATATAAAATAATAAGTTTTTAAAGAACAAAAAAAGGGGTGTACTTTTTCTATGTTTAAAAATTGATAATGATTTTATTATCTATTTATCTATACTCTTTGATTTTAGATTTTAAATAGGACATGGCAAAGTCTTAAGGAAACATTTCTGAAGCGCATCTTACCTGATATTCATAATCCATATTATAAACTGAACATTACTCAAATTGCTAGTTTTAGACAAGGGTGAGTGTATTTCTCCATGAATTAATTTGTATTGTTTATGATTGGTTTTTAATTATTTTTGATACATTTATAGATGTGATGTGGAATCCAAACTAAACAATAAGCTTGATGTTGAACCGGTGGATAAAGACATCAACAATGGTCAGTATCCAATCAATATACAAATATATTACATAAAGCATGTTCTTTTCTTAAATATACTATTTCAAATAACTTCTTTGTTTAGAAAATGGTCAGCCTGTAGTGAATGAAGAAGAAATGAATGAAGATGATAAAGAAAAAGGAGAAGCAGCAGGTGAGGCTTCCAAAAATCCAAAATCAGTAGCGGATAGAACATCCACAGACACTCTTGTATTAGAGAATTGCTATGAAACTGCTGAGGACATACAAAAAGAACTTGAACATGACCAAGAACTGGACCAAGACCAAGAACCTGACCAAGACCAAAATAAAGAAGAAGGACCAACATCAACACGTAAAAAAGAAACATCAGACTTAATTCAAGAGGTTATTAATGATTTTGATTCAGATAACGACAATATTGATGAACTGAAACAAACCAAAAAGGTAGATAACACTAATTTGAATGGTGCAGACAATGAAAATAATTGTGCAATAGAAATTTCAGATTCAGAAGATAAAGACAACAATTTAAAAATTGATGAAGATGCTGGTAATGAAAGTCCAGCTTCGTTAAAAATTGTCGATGATTTATTGGATAAAAATCCATTAGATAATGATGTTACTGAAGAAAATCTTAAAAACACATCTGATTCTATTTTAAGTGGGAACAATAAAGTAAATGATGATAAATCTGGGCAGACTACTAAAGAACAAGTAGTAGAGGAGAAAAGTGGAACTGTATGGAAGTCCACAGAGACAGGAAATAATACCAATACTACACTTGACACTCAACTGCCAAATAATCCAGAAGAACTTGATAAAAACTGTAGCAAAGATAACACAGCTGACAAAGGTAAAGCGCAGAAACTATCGCTGAAAAATCATAATAAACAAAACAAAAAGAGGGCGACCTCCCAAGAAGCGCCTAAAGTAAAACGCAAAAAGCTGGAACAGCAAATGTCAGTGTCAGATACAGATGCAATAATAAATACCGAAAAAAATGTAGTTAAAAATATAATATCAAAGAAGAATAGTAATACAGCAGAAAATAACACAGCAATAGAAGAACAAGTTGTGAGTAATGATGCACAAGTTGTGAACCTTGATTCAATTTCTGAAGACACTAAAAGTAAGAATGATGCTGGAAGAAATGAAAATAGCTCAAGGAAAGTGGAAATAAGTACAGAAACAGAAAAGACAAGTGGGAGACATGAGAACTCGTATTCAAAGCAACAGTTGCCATACACAATTTACAGTGATTCTGGTAACAGTATTGATCATACAGACACCAGCAAGCAGCAGACAAGGACCAGTAATGTGGAAGAAGCCCAGACATCTAAAACTGAACAAGTGCTACATTCAGACTCAAGTGTTGAAGAAGTGCAACTTAAAAATAAATCGGCTCTACGACTCATACAGAAGAAACAACGAAATAATGCCCTGTCCCATGCACTTGGATTTACTCATGGTAAATAAATGATTCCAAATTAAGAAAATATGTGTTGTCTCTGCCTCTTTGCCTGCTATTGCTTTTTCAACCAATAAAACTGTGGATGAGTAATGTTAATCTAAAATTATGATATAAGAATTAAATTAAATTTTATTTTTGCATAGATATCATCTCTAGTCGAAAAAGGCGTAGAAGTTATACTAATAGAAAACGATCGACCTCGCGACACAAAACACTGTAAGTTAGATTTTTCAATTGAACATGTTTTAATGTGACACATGATACTATGGTACTTTTTCTTAAAATTTTAAGGTTTTGCACATGCCTTTGTCAACCAATTAGTTCTTCTAATAAATCATTTACCAAGTTGTTAAATTCCACGACATATGTAATATATTATTGATTTCAAGACATAAATAATAAAAAAAAAACTGAAGACCCACTTAAAGGCTTAAAATTATTTTGTAGAAACATATCATCAGGCTCAAGCGACTACACTTCGGACACTATGTCGGAATTTATTTCACCACCAAGGGGAAGAAAGAATAGAGGCACCAGAAAGTTTCTGTAAGTATTAACATTATATTGCCTTCATAAATTATTGAATAAAATAGCAAAGCTAAATTTATTTATTTAGGAGTTTCTTTATGAATCAGACAGCCATGATCTATTATAAGATAGGACTTTCGACAATATATTTAATACTAGGTTTCCGCCCGCGGCTTCGCCCGCGCAGTCAAAGAAAAACCCGCATAGTCTTTTGAAAAGCTACCAAAATTCGATAAAAAAAAACTTTTAATAGCTTTTGAAATATGTATTTTTTGTAAAATATTTATTTGTTAGGATAATTTCAATATGTATTATATTTCTTTGTAGAAAACCAAAAAATGCGCGAGTGCTATCTTTGGAAGAGGAAGGCGGGCTATTTGTAATGCATGGCAAGAAAATCTACCCAGTTGTTAAAGATGGCAAGATTCTAAAGAACTATCTCAATTATACACCTAATGGTTAGTTTTATTTCACAGATTCCAGCATATTTTACCAATCTTTTATTGGTGATATATTTTTGTGTTTATGTCTGTATAAAATTTCTTATCTTTAATTAGTTTGTTCATTTGCACCATAAATATAGAAGTATTCCAAATATTATAACAGTTGACATTTATATTGTAAATAATGACTGCCAAAGCTTCAATATGGTTTTACTGTTCAAAATTAAGCTTATAACTTTATAATTATATGGCTGTTACATCACACATAAATATCTTCTACATTTAAATGCATATATTTATATATACATATATGTAATATTGTAATTTAAAACGTAATATTCCAGATGAATCAGACAAAGAAGAATCATACTGGAAGTTGAAGTATGTTGAGGAAAAGAAAAAATCAGATGAACTTGCCAGGTATGTTTTTTGTGACAATACATATCGCGGTTTCACCCGCGTGGCTCCGCTCCTGTTGGTCTTGACGTGATGATATATAGCCAATAGCTTTCCTCCATAAGTGGGCTATCTAACTCCGAAAGAATTTTTCAAATCGGAGCAGTAGTTCCTGAAATTAGCGCGTTCAAACAAACAAACAAACTCTTCAGCTTTATAATAATACTAGCGGTCCGCCCCGGCTTCGCCCGTGGTACATATTTCGTAATAAAAGGTAGCCTATGTTCTTTCTCAGGGTCTAAAGATTATCTGTGCCAAATTTCATCAAAATCGGTCCTGTAGTTTATGCGTGTAAACCATACATACATACATACATACATACATACAAACCTTTCCTCTTTATAATATTAGTATAGATAGATAAAGTATAGATATAAGCATACATAAAATTATATTTTTTTTTTTGTAATTTTATATAATGTACATATGCTTTCAGATTATTAAAACAGGCTACAGATTCTAATAAGGCAATAGAAAATAGCAATGCTGTGCAGCAAATGGAATTGTAAGTTCATCAAATTTTAACTTAAATGTTACTTATGTTTTCCTTACTTGAAGATTCTGATTATTTTTTTTACCTACTGAATATATTCTTAAATAGTTCTTTTATTTTACAGAAAAGCTCAACAAACATCCCCAAAAAAGTTTCAACAAGAAGGTGAGATTTTATATATTATTTGATATTTATTGTCTATTGGTATTGCACCAGTTAGGTTTATCTACTATAAAGCTAACTGGTGCAATACCAATTTGGTTTCTGTGTTTGATACATCCATAATTGTTATAAAAATAATTATTCACAGAGGCTATCGCGTCGACATCAGGGATTAAAGCCCCGGAAGATAAACAAGATAATACTGTCAAGATTAAATTATTCAAGAACAATGAGGTAGGTAATGACAATTTGTAACTTTCTTTCTCCTATGGCGCTAAAATCCCGAATAAAAAAAAATTAAACTAAATGTATCAGTTAGGCTGATTAGATTTTAAAATGAAAAAAGGTTTCTTACAAATTATATTTTCTTACTAAATAAATTCAATTTACATAGTAGATAAATACACGGTTAAATATTTTCACGTAAAATTGTACGATAATTCCCTATTCTTTTAAATTGGTTTTTAACCTGGGACAGAGAGATATATACTGTATTAAAAAAAACGAATTTGCGGCAAATAATTATGATATTATTCAGGAGGTACAATTAGAAGGTCACTGGACACACATAAACCCAGTACTGGAACAAGTGGTGCAGATGTTGAATAAGAACAACAAAGACGAAGATAAAAAGCCAAGTGATCGTCAAAGTGGACAGGCTCAGAGGGTTTCCCCTGAAGCTATAGTGCTAAGTGGAATATCTTCACCGGTTGTAAAGAATGATAATGGTTTGTATGTTGATAATAATAAATACACTTCAACACCAGTAATTCATATAAAAAAAGAAACAGACAATATGTTATAAAGCTAAGAAGGCGGCCTTATCGCTACTAAGCGATTTCTACCCGGCAACTTATGGGTAGGATTTCACTACATAGTATAAAACAAAGTCGCTTTCCCTGTCCCTATGTCCCTATGTCCCTTTGTACGCTTAAATCTTTGAAACTACGCAACGGATTTTGATGCGGTTTTTTTTAATAGATAGAGTGATTCAAGACGAAGGTTTATATGTATAATAAGATCCATTAAATAGTGGAGAAGTACTGTTATTTTTGAGGTTTCTAATGTGATGTCGTAAAAAATTACATTTATTCCGCTTACATTGTAAACGCAGGCTGAACCCTACGAGTTTTATCAAAATAATGTACTAAGTATTATACACATTGAAAAGGTCTACAGAAAAGTCCGCGATGGTATATGTCTATCTCTTATGGATAACCCACAATAACTTTTTTTTGTCATTTACTTTTTACGACAAATAATGGCTAATTTTCGAAGCGATTTTAACCAATACAGCATTAATCCTTAACCAATTAAATACCATGGATACATTGTTCATTTAATATAGATCTATATGGCCCTTTACACCGTATGATTTAAGTGAATATTTTCGAAGATATTACAGATTTAAAAATTGCAGGACGTAGCGTTTGCGGCCGCCCGGCTATGTATTTTATACCCGTGCGATGCCGGAGGCCGGAGCGGGCCGCTATATTTTTATACCTATACAACGTTCACAATTTTTCTGTAGTGTATTTAGTATCAGCATTGCACCCGTGCGAAGCCGGGGCGGGTCGCTAGTATAATTATAAAACGAAGAAAAGGATGAATAGGTAGTGCAGCAATGAAATTGAATATTTAAAGCTTTTAAACTTTATTTGCCGTTTATTTGGCTAGCCTGTTTATTAAATTGTTTAATTAGTGGCCTAAATGTTGTGAAAAAAATTGAAACAGATATGGTCAATAGTTTTTGCATGAACCATAAAGCTACTTTTGAAGAAGTGTTAAATTCAATTTCAATGTTTTGAGTTTAAATACAATAGGATATTCTACTTCTAGTAAATTAAAGCTATGTTTATTTAGATTCTACGTTTATTATTTTGAATATTTGTGAGTGCTAATAAGTTAATTATTGTCAGGTTATACAGCTCCATGTAAGAAGTCTATGAGTAATTAAAATGTGAATCATCTCAACTGTGATTTTTACTCAGCATAGAGTACGCTTAACATGAGCATTAACCTAAACTGACCATCCGTTCAAAACTTGACATTGGCAGAATCCGTCCTCGCTGGGATCGGGAGTTGCCATTTGGAAAAAAGAAGAAGAAGTTAATTATACAGGGTGTCCCACTGTTGGTATACTAAGCTAAAAGGAGGTTATAGTTTTGCATACGCTGAGTACGTAAAAAATACTTACAAAATTCTAGATGCATTTTTTTTTCAAATAGATGAATTCTTAAAACTCTTTGTGTGCACCCATAACAAGAAACCCGCCCAACTTTAACACCAGCACGTGAGCTATTGTTTAAGATTATATTTTCATAGACAAAATGCTCATATTAGAGAAGCGGTATATGCCGGCTGCGCGAAACTAGAGAAGAAAACATGGATTTACAGGAAAAAATGAGCAAAAAATTTTTGGCGTAATTTTGTTGTTGAAATTTTTTTAAGTATTTTTTACGTGATTAGTGTATGCAAAACTACAAGTCGCCTCGCGCTTAGTATACCAATAGTGGGACACCCTGTATAATTTATCCATGCAATATTGTAACATTTATTTAAGAAACTCTTTCTGTTTCAGGAACGAATAGAGTGAATCAAATAGAGAGTGAGATATTCAAACAAATAGAAGAGTTAGAGAAAGCAGAGGCCGCCGAAACTAATGCTACTAATGTGAAGTCCACACAGGATGTCGCTAAGAGGTAAAAACTAAACATACATATGAACTAAAAATAAACCATAATAATTAAAAATCTGTTAAAGATGTGAAAATTATTTACCCCATCCCAAATTTTTTTTCAATGTTGAGAAATTTTTAAAGAAAAATCGATCACAAGGCGGGATTCGAACCCGCATTTTTCGCCTGCGAAAACAAAAACTTTTATAAACGACATGTTTATGTCTTGTTGCGTTTTTTTTAAGACAAAATCACACGTCGTAAAAACTTTTTCCAAATCCAATTATATACATAGTTACAGACTGTTGCAATTGGTTGATTGGTTTAAAGGTTTTTTTTACTAAGTTCTAGTAATGTTTCAACGCTAAAAATAATAAATAAATGTATGTATTGTTGCAGACGAGGGGGTAGACCGAGAAAAAATCCACCACCAGAAGAAAAAACAACAGAAACGCCGAAAAAAGCAAAACTTTCTATCGAAACTGAGAAAAAGACTGACAGCAAGCCAGAGATCGGTGTCACCACACGGCGCAGCAATAGGACACCTAAAAAAGTGCTCAATGGTAAGATTTAGTTTCATTGTTTCTTATCAAATATTCATATTGTATTTTAGTTAAAACATGTTTTATGTATTGAAACACAAACTAATTCTTAATGTAAAAATTTATTTGAAACTTTTATCGAAACATATACATGTATTGATTGTTTCCTTGTTTTAGTAATATAATCTACTATAATTTAATCTCAGTTATTAATTTTAGCATTTATTTACTTTATTTTACCTTAAACTACCTTTCCGCCCGCGGCTTCACCTGCTTTGTCTAAAGCCTAATAAATTATATCCTAACTTACTTCTTCTCGAATAACATATATTGAAAAAAAAAACAGCATCAAAATACGTTCTGTAGTTATAAAGATCTAAGCATACATACAGACGCAGGAAGCGACTTTGCGTTACTATGTAGTGAAGATGTTGTCAAATAGACTTTTCCATTCACAGAAAACACACAAAAGAACATAGTGAACAACCGAAAAACGTCGCCTCGCAAAGCAAAAGACGCGAATCGTAATGTCGAACCAGACGATGACGTCAAATATAAGTTCCCGTCTCCAAACAGGCCGAGAGGCAGAAATGCGAGGAAACCTCGCAACAGTTAGTAAGTAACACTTAAGTCGCTACACTTAAAGATACTCAATTTTAAGAGCAACTCAAATAGTTAAAGTAAAGATTTGTTTAGTTTTGAAAGTGATGATATAGTACTTTATCAAAATGATTGTCAGCCTATTTTAAACCGACTCCGAAACATGAGAATGTTCTTAATTCGACTGTCTTTTTTTTCTCTTTTTTTGATTTTTATGACTTTTTTCCTGCATTCCTGTTAATCCCATACAAATTTTGTCAAGCTCTAACAGTTTGAAGGTGGTTTAGGTTTTTATTAAAGTAAAATTATTTATCGTTCCCAATACTTATCCCCCATGGCCCATGGGCTTAGCCCGTAAAGTAATAAGATGTAAATAATTCATACATTGCGTTGAGCAAAACAATCAAATTATATTTCATTTGTATATTATATAACGAATTCCTGCTATAGAGGTACATATTTTGCTATTGGAATTTGGAGAAATGCATTTATATGAAATTATGTAATAAAATATGAACTTTTTTTTTTCATGTAGTATTTCCAACATAACATCAATCTTTAATGAAAGTAGTATTCAAACAAAATGACTTTAATTTTACAATGTTTTTCACAACTTTTATGATCATGATTCTCATTACAACATTAGGCTTACACTGATTAATTTTACTAAAGTATTTACTAAAATAAAATATTTTAGAGGTCATTGACAATGATATGCTTCAACTATAACATTTAACAAAATTAGCAGTTACTTAAAATTGAGTACTCTTTGAGTGTATCGCTATATATCAAACAGTCAATGGTTGTAAAAATAGAGTTTATCAAGAAAATTCGTAATAAGTCGTTGTGACACTAATATAAATCTTAAAAGGTGATTTTTGTAAGTGTGTTTTTAAAATTGAGTATTTGAATAAAAAAAAATTATTGATTTTTTTTATGTATTCTGAAACTTTATTATTAATAATATTGATATTTAATACAAATAACTTCAAAAAATTTTTTTTTCCGTTAATTATAAGCAATTAAAAATTGATGAAATTTAAATTAGAATCACGTGACTACAAACGCGCCATGACTGGTCACCACAGTTGTGACGTCATATTGTTATAGCTATTAACTGCAGTACATAGGGTTTACGGCTACTACACGTGACTAGACAATAATATTGAAAGTTTATTGCTAAAAATTAAAATACGATTTGTTAGTTGGTTCCGAATTAGTTAGTTAGTTACGAAAATAATATTCTTGATGTTGATATATTTATGATCACCGATTTTTGTCAGGAGTTGCCTTTGTAGTATTCGTACATAATGGTACAAAACGATAACTTTTGAGGTTCGCCATTTTTAATATAAATTTAAGTAATATAATTAACAATTAATATAATTAATATGTAATTTAATAATGACAACAAAATTAAATAGATCAAAACACTGTATTTATTATTCACACGCTTTTATTAGCTTCACCTGTATGTTTGTATGCAACCGACTCCTTTCGAAGTTTCGACTCGATTTTGACCCACTTAAAACCGACGGATTTTGTTCAAATTTTGAACACTTATCAAGGTCCGATGACAATACAATAATATCATAAATTTATCCTGATTAGGATCGCCAGGATCAGCTTAAAACATATGTTTGTATGTAACCAATTCTCCTTTCGATTCGATTTAGACCCACTATAAACCAACGGATTTAATTTAAATTTTGTATACTTATAAAAACCCGGTAACAATACAATAATTTCATGAATTTATCTTATTATCCTGTTTAGTTTTTCAAACTATATTTATTTTTCTATCAACTGTAATGAGTGAAAACTAACATTATGACGTCACACGCGCTCCGGTGACGCTTCGGGAGTTGTCGGCGTGTCTTCGGTACTGGATTCAAAGACTAATTTTTATTTTGAAATAACTTTTAAATTATTGCAAAAAAATAAAAATAAAAACAGTTTTGTTATAAAACTAATATATAATCTTTCCATTTATCACAAAAAAAAATTTAATTCAAATACTCAATTCCGTAGACAAAGTTAATTTATCTGGCAATTCTTTTACACCAATTTTTTTTTTTACTTCTTTTATATTTAGGGCCGATTTTTCAATGCTTGGATAAAACTTATTCGTCGAACAATGTATAAAACTACCATTTTAAAAACGACGTATTCTTATTGCCCGTATTTGACAGTTTACGTGACATTTTAATATTATCGTGTAATACTTTATTGGACGGATAAGAGCCCCCGCAGACCACAGACTTTTTATCGGCCGATAGTTTAGTCGGGTTGGCCTGCTAGTACGCACACCGAGCCAACTAAACAGTTCAGTCGGTTATGAGTGCGCAAACTATCCAACAGTCTGCCGACTATTTGCTAGTTTCTAACCAACTGTTGAAAAGAGTGGTCACACCGCACAATGAAAATTAATAAAACATTGTATAGAATTGTTATTATTGCTCTCATACACCGGAGGAGGAAAATTAAAAAGAGAGCCCGAGAGTATTGGGTGCATCCTATCTTTAGTGATAGATTAAAATGGAAAATTTTACACTATGCATTCCAAATTAGTCCATTACCCGAAAAAATTTTCGCCTTTTATCGAATGAGCATAACTAGCTTCAACCAACTTGTCAAATACAGAGTACCTACTCTTTTAAGTCTTTCTTATAAAGTGGAGGGCGTTTTTCGACTTCCTCGATCAAAGTTACGATCGAAAATTCCGAAATAAGCGACTGAGAATTGAGCGACGCCATTTTACAAAACATGCGCGGCCGACCATTCGCTGTCAAAGCTCGGAGCGAACTGAACTATTGGCCTAGTCGGCCGACTAAAAAATCGTCGTGTTTGCGCGTGTGGTAGGGAGCCAATACTGATTATACAGTCGGCCGATAGTTTGCCGACAGTATAGTTTGAATTGAATCGGGAAGCCCATCAAACTTGTTTATCGGCCGATACCTAATCGTCATAGTGTGCGCATTTGCTTATATCTGCGTACTGATTAAGAGCCCGACCAAACTATCTGCCGATAAAAAGTCTGTGGTCTGCGGGGGCTCTAAGTTTTATCCAAGCATTGAAAAATCGGCCCTTAATAAATTAGGACCACTACAAATAATTTGTTATCTATGTAATTATTCAAAAAAAAAACTACACACAAAAACACTATTTATTCCTTGACAGTCTATTACAGATTGAATTTAATTTGCATTTTAGTTTTTTAACAGATTATTCCTAATAGTATTTAGTTTATATATTATATTTATAAGAAGCTAATGCAATAAAGGTTAAGACTTGGTTTATATGCCTATTAAATTTATATAAGTACTTACATATAATATTTCAAAAAACATACAAAATAATTCATAGTCATGTATCGATAGCTATGAGCGGTTGCCAATCGCAAAAGTCTATTTATTATTTAACTGTTAATTTCAGGATAAATTAGCTGAATGTTTATAATAAGATTTTATTGTTTCTAAGACTTCCACATTTTTTCGGCACTTTATGTAAATACGTTTTATATTTGTAAATAAAGGACACTGATTGATTTTAAATCGTAACAATTCGCTATTTTTTAGTATAAATTTAAAACCAAAATTGTAAAAATAAGCTATTTAAGATGAAATCCACACTTTCTTTTATACTAGTCAAAATTGACCTTTTCGATAAGTTGTAGTATCTAAATTTACTTTCTTTCTTGATTCCATGAAATCCCTTTGTACAAAAATTAAAAGTACAATTTTTATAAAATATTGACGAGAATTGTGTATCTTTGTAAGACTTTACCACAATTATATTAAATCAAGTTTTTTAAAAATCTTCCTATGTATAAAATGAAATAATTTACCTTAAATTGTCAAGTTTATATAAGCAGTAGTTAAAGGAGGAATGTTTTATTTGTAAGCAATCATTCTGTATATGGGAGCAGGTGATTTTAAATAAAATTTAAAAAGTATACTTGTGTTTCTGTCATAATTCCTAAAATTCTTAGTAGTTTTAAGATTATTTTGAACCAAAAAGTTACATACTATATAATATTATATTTAGCAATAGATATCATAAGCGCTTTAATCACATATTTTAGATTTATAAACCTGCTTCCATTTGCATGTGGCTCTCCTCATATCACACTTTAGCTTCTGCTTTCTTGCACTGCTTGCTAACGCATGTTTTTTTACAGCGCCATAGAAACCGCAAGAAATTACAATTCCCCCGGCCGTGCTTTGCTTTATTCTGAAGATACCTCTCAAGGCTACGTAGATTCAGACTGTAGTCCCGTTATGTGTTTTAGAAAGAAACGGAGATGTAGTATTAGCGACCGTAAACAGATTAGTCGCATTCGTAAAAAATCTATTTCTTGTTTACATGACGATATGACCAGTGAATCGAGCAATTCCTACTTAACTGCTCCCTTAAAATCGAAAACGTTCACAAATTCAAGCGTCAGTAGTCACATATATAGGTCAGAATCCTATCAGTTGCTTGTGCCTCAAAAGACAAACTCATCGAAACCCTTGGAAAGAATTGACGAATGCAGTCAAAATATAAGCAATAATGATATTTGGGAATCGAATGCAAATGTAAAAAACATAAATAACAACGACCAGACTTTTAAAAATTTGAATGAATATATAGCAAATGAATCTAGCAGCATGTCACTACCTACTTCGCCAGTTCTATCGATTGTTGAAAATATATCGGTCAATAAAAGTTTGCTCAGTAGCATCGACGAACATTCGTTAAATGTCGCAGATAATGAAAAAATAACCCTCAATGAATTAATGTCACCTGTGGTCGACGTATCTATGCCTCTGATGGAACGTAACTATACGGTCGAGAAAATGGGGAAAGATGGTGCTAAATACCATTATACTATAAATCCTAAAAACCCAATGGTGACTGATTCTTTTCTTAACAAAGTCTGTACAGTTAAAATTCAAGATATAACCTTGTCAGATTCCATAAGTACAAAGCTTCGAAATATGTTAATAGAGAGCGCAAAAAAATCAGGTAAACAAACTAAAGCAGGCAATGAACATGATGTAGTTACAACTGTGGCTAACGATGCTGAACCCACGGAAATAGCAAAAAGAAGGAAAACTAGGAAAATATCATCTACTCCTCGTAAGAGGAAAGCTATTCCTAAAGCAAAAGCTTCTAACTGTGAACCGTTTGTTGAAGAAGAACACACAGAACAATGCGCTCAATTTGGCAGGAATTCCTGTCCCCCACTAATTAATATTTCTCAAAACATTGAAAATAAACAAGCTGAGCCAGTAGAAAACACTCTAAACACTGCTAACGCTAAAACTAAAAAAGAGAGGAAAAAGAAAGATGTTATAAAAGTTAAAATTACTAGACCTTCAAGAAAGACAGATATTGCATGCGAGGAATATCCCGAAAATAATGAAATCATACCGAATAAAACCACCACGAATGATGTAGAGTCTGGTATTTTTCTATGCATTAATGACAGTGTGGATCTGATTCATAATCATTCAGAAACTTGTCTCCAGGCTCACGATTGTATTATGAATAATAGTGTGGAAATTGTTCCAAACTCTAAATCGATTATATCCATTGATTCGAACAGCATTCAATCTGAGAGAGAGCATAGTAGTACTAAAGTAAATGGTGAAATGGCTTTGGAGTTGTTGGGATCTAATGCTCAGGATGGTTCCGATTTATTTAAAGGTAAATATTTTTCTTCTCATGCATCATTTAGTACATAAAAATAATAACAGTTATATCTGCCTTATTGCCGTTATCTTGGTTTGGAATCCCGAAGTAAGTTAGTAACATTAAAAAGGAGTAAAAGCAGCCAGGAAGCTTAATTTATAAAGTTTTTTTGTATACTTGTGAGACGATGAGCTATCTCCATTTAAGTTAGTTGAACTGTTTAACATCGTTCACAATATCCTTAAGAAATTAATATGTTTTAAAAATAAGTATATTTCCTTTTGCAGATGTAGATACTTGTAAATCGAGCAAAGCCGAAAAAGACAACATAACAGGGAGCATTCTAAATACGCCCCACGCCAGTACAACACCCAATAGTCTCATAACTGAAGACCTCTCCGGTGGCAACCCTAGTCCAAGCCAATGGCATTTTGTTTCCGACGAAGAAGCAACAAATTATCCAGATTTTGAGGCTGAAACGGAAGATGTAGGTTATGGTGCTAATTTAAATCACATATTCCCAATTACGTGTGCTGTCCCCAATTTGTCTACGATAACAGAAATATCAAAAGATCCTGATGAGAACACTAATTCTAAGAAAATTGATTTTGATGATAACGCTTAAAATGAAAGTTGCAAAGTCTTTTTTCTAACCATTGAAATGTATTACTTAAGATATTTTTTATTTGTATTACTTTGACTGCGCTGCGCGCAATAGAACGTAGCGTATATATGTTAATTAATATATGTATACTTTTATGAAAATAAATAAAACAAATGGAAATGAATAAATTATTGATAATATTGAAATGTTTTTTCTTTAACCCAAATTCGATACCAACTAAAATAATATACATGTTGAGCATGTTTCACAGTAGGTACATATATCTATAAAAATATTTTATTTTTTCAACTTCACAATCTGGCATTAATTATTTTATTTGTCAACAATGTCACTATACACTTTTAGCTGAAGTAATTTGAAATTTTTTGTAATTTATTCAAAATTATTCGTGAAAATAAGCATATATAATATACTTGTAACCACTACAATAAACATATACTAAACCAAAGCAAGGCAAAGCTAGTAATAAATATGACGGACGCATATTATGCTGATGCTATGAAAAAAACTAAAAGGAGAGAAAGGGTCTGGTACCAAGAACACTTGATGCCAGCACTGCTTGCTGCTAAAGAAAAGCGGGTTCGAGAGATTGACGCCTCCATCGCAATGACTAAAGAATTATTGGATGTGAGTCATCAAATTAATTGAATATATTTTATGATTTAAGAAAGTTATCATTCATAAAATAAATTAACATCTGTATTTTATGGGACAGACTTTCTCCCTTATCCAGTAACCTTGACAGAAATGAGAGTGTAGAGTAGAAAAAGAAAAATTAAGATTTCTTTAACCTACCTAAGTAGGTACTTCTAATAATTGTCTCTCACTATGATTACGATAAAAAAATAACAATATAATTTATCTCTTGATGGAACTTCCCTAGTTGAAGTGAAAACTTCTTTAGCGGCGTTGAGTATAAAATCTTAAACTCGCGTCCTGATCGAAAAAGCGTAAGACGGGTGGATATCAAACATGCTCAACGTTAATAATCAAGTTTTCACTTCTGCCGGCACTCCCGGAGTGCAACCCGTCTTTTCCACTGATTGACTTCATATACTTAGGAAAATAATTACGCTTAGACTGCACTACTCCTATTCATATTTCTTTAAACGTGATATAGATTTACAATGAACCTGTCGTCAAACCCAAACCAGTCACTCCACATAGCGTGGTTCCAAGTGACGACATAAATCTGATGAAGCCAATAGAGCCTGAAGTGTTAGACTTGTTGTATGGCAGCACGGAAAAGGGGGCCGCAGAAAGATATCTGCATGCTAGGTATAAGAAAGCCCCAGAAGATAAGTTAGTACCATTTATAAATTCTATACATTCTAGCACAGAATAATAATAATATATGTACTACATACACAAATTCTAGTATTAGTACATATAATTTTCCAAATATGGAAATTATGAATATTCTTTAATTTTAGGGACCGAGTCCGCGTTTATAGTACGCAGCGTAGGTAAATAGGTACGTTTGCTACCGTAGTCGTGACTACTAAATGCTACTAATCGAACTGAAAAACTTCTACGTGTTATCGGGCTAGTTTCACTGATAGTTTACTTGTGTCTCTTTTATGTTTTTGGTCCTAGACTAACAAATATTTATTCAGAATAAATATCAAACGACAACATAAATGAAAGATTAATTTATTCCGACGGTTCAAGGTTCTATTTCCGTCTTGCAACCAGCTTTGACTACGGCTGGCAACAGAAACAAAGCAGAATGCGCGCACGTGACGTGAACCACGGCCGCTGTGCGATCTTACGTGATACTTTCTACCGCAAGAACAACTTGGCTCCGGACCCGCGGCACTACTCGCAGCCCGCTGGTGGGGAAACGTCTATATGCAGTGAATATTCTTGCAACTTTAACTAGCTGTGGCTCTTTGGAAAAAAGCAGTACTTATTATTAATGTTGTAGCTAAAATACATACGTCCAATATGAAAATGAGTGTGATAGTTTAAATGTGATTTATTTATTGTACTCTGCTTACTATGAGCAACTGTTTTTATAAATTATCATTAACATGTCGACTTTCTGAAGACTGTACTGTAAGATATTTCAGAAGATTGAAATGCAGTGTTCTTTGAACTGACATAAGTTCCAAGTAGGAGTGTAAATAAAAAACATTTTATAGCAAAAAACATATATTTTATTATTTACAATAATTCAACTTTTATTTACATATTAACAACAGCAAATGTACCTATTGCGTAAGGCCACATCACACTGTTTGGGAATAATCGAATAAAATGTATACAAATTACAAGTGTTTAATTTACAACGTCTCGCGAGACTGTATGATATCGCACGTTTTAATGGACAGATCCATGAATATGGAAGAAACTAACAGTCTAAGATACAAAAATATAACCGCGGAAATAATTAACAGCTATTGTGACGTACCTATATAATATACAGTAAGCGAATCCGTCCATCAAAACACCAATGAGTGATTACAACTAACAATAATCAACCTGACGAGTCGCCAACAACATTCGCACTAACAAATAAATATGAGACATCTTTGTTCTTTTATTTCGCATCGATAAATTATTTACAAATAAGTCAGTCCTTTTGGAGAAATCGTCTGTTTGCACGCTAACCAGCATTGTGCTGCAGTGCGTCTCAAGCGCCGCATCGACCTCTAAACAATACAATACTAAGGGATATGGTATTACATCTATTTTTACAAAAACTCTTATTTCGGCTATTCCATCCTATGATATCAC
The DNA here is from genome assembly GCA_907164685.1 of Colias eurytheme. Lineage (NCBI taxonomy): Eukaryota > Metazoa > Arthropoda > Insecta > Lepidoptera > Pieridae > Colias > Colias eurytheme. Next base: position 16,818 of record CAJQZN010041581.1, read on the forward strand.
TATTATCATTCAAAGTGGACAATTTGTAAGAAATTATAAAAATCTCTTATGCATAACTACCAATTTTAAACACGGCTTGAGTGCTTTGTATGAATTGTCATTATTTTTGAAGTGAAACTTCTTTAGGCGCGTTGAGAGTAAAATTTCAAGATCACGTCATGGCAATACCGTCACATCATGGAGTAAGGCGACAATTTTGGTATCATTGGATCTTGCCAAAGAAGTTTCACTTTAACACGTGTGCTCAGCACACACGCTCTTTTTTATATATCGTATTTTTCTATTATAATATTCATGTGTATTACCAACAGTGAAGGTAATACAGGTGCGTGACATAAAAGGCAATACCAGAAAAATAAATATTTAATTAAAATTATTAAATAATTGTATGATGATCAAGATATATTCAGTGGACACAAACCATGAATACCCAAAGAATAAGAGTAAATTACTTATAAGCACCAATTTGATAAGACTCTTACTCCAGAATCAATTTATTTATTTAACTGTTAATTGTTAATTTAACCCCGTTTTAGAAATAACTTATTAAAAATCTCGTCTACTAATAATTTATAAATCTAAAAATAATTATATTTCATTAAATAATAAATTTTAAGGCATTTTAATCTAGACCAAGAAACATTAAATAAATTAAAAATATTTTTGTTTGCTTCCGCAACGATTATTTTTTACGTTTGCAATTTTCGAAACAGTAAAACAATTGTAATTTAACCATTAAAAAATTAACATTGGTGATTATTTAAAAAAATCGTAAATCATACAAGTTCTATTGAGTTTTTGTTGTTTCAAATGCTTTCATAATAATTTTTTACCTCAACTTTATTGCTCATATGGTTTTAAATATTTCCCCTTAAAATGCAGTTTCCGCCATTCACACCAAACCCCACAACACAATTAATGTTATCTCATATTATCACAAAGTCAGTCTGCATAAACATATTTTTGTACTGTTTGCATCTAATATCAAATACATTGTTTAATTATTATAATACCTTATCATGCTCTGAATTAATTAATGGAATTATTAAAAGCAAATATCTCTGTACAGTATCAATTAGGCAATATTCATAATGATTATAAGTTAACGATATCCTCCCTGTGCATGATTTTTTAAATTATGAGTTTTTGGTAATTTTTTTCCTTCTCTATTGTGAAAAAACACAAGACCATGTACATATTAATATTGCTATTTATCATATAAACTGGTAGATTTATTAGTAGGTAGAATTCCTGGACTAGTTCTTTACAGGATGTTAACTGTATACAAGTAACAGGTTTTGCATTAATGTTAGTGTTTGATGCAATGGGTGAGGCTTGAATGCAGGTACTTTCTATACTGGATATAAACCAAATGCAGAATACAGTGTCGAGCACTGAGCACTTAAGTGGTGATGGGCAGGATGTCCGAAGTCATGATTCCTTTTTTACTGGCACTGTGTAAAGTGATTTCATATAGCATTTTAGTTTAACTGGGCACTGAAGGCACCAAATTCCATATTATACTCAAGCATGGTGAGGTCATTCTATGTATGCAGAAATTTCAGGTAAAGATTGTCTAATCTAAAAATGAACGCCCCTCCACTGTGTTT
>CAJQZN010041582.1:0-73811 GCA_907164685.1 Colias eurytheme
GTTACTTTAAACTTACCAATAAATTACCTACTCCTCCGAAACGGTTGGACCGATTCTCATGACATTTTGTGTGCCTATTGGGTGGATCTGAGAATCGGTCAACATCTATTTTTCATACTCCTAAGTGATAATTAAAACCTAGTAAAAATGTAATATTATGATATTTTCATAATTTTACAACCCACATCTTATATATAAAAATGAATCGCAAAATGTGTTGGTAAGCGCATAACTCGAGAACGGCTGAACCGATTTCGATAATTCTTTTTTTATTATCTTCCTTGAAGTACGAGGATGGTTATTATGTAGAGAAAACGTAAACATGTACCACGGGCGAAGCCGGGGCGGACCGCTAGTTTTAAAATAAAATTGTATTACTCTTAATAAGAATATATACCTAATTAATCATTTATAGTACACTAGGTTTCCGCCCGCGGCTTCGCCCGCGCAGTCAAAGAAAAACCCGCATAGTTCCCGTTCCCGTGGGATTTCCGGGATTGCGTAATTTTCCCGGGATAAAAAGTATCCTATATCCTTTCTCAGGTATCTAAATGTCCATACCAAATTTCATGAAAATTTGTTCAGTAGTTTAGGCGTGATTGAGTAACAGACAGACAGACAGAGTTACTTTCGCATTTATAATATTAATAATAGTTGTATACGTAGTATATTATTATTAGTCTGTGATAATAGTATGGATAGCACCAAAAAATATATTATTCCTTGGCTTTACGAAATTATGTAAGGAAGTCGTTGACCCGGCATGACTATAATATGCGCCACCTTCGATATTATCCAGCCAGCCAAAAGAAGTGAATGACCGCCCTGATATTCGTATTTAAGACGCTTACTTAGGTAGGTATCTATTAAGAAAAATCATATTCCTTAAAATAATAAGGTCATAGGTACCTACTTTATATACGAAAAGGAAATTTTAGACCGAAACGGCTAGACAGGGTACTTATATGATCGATTTTACGATAATCGCTGTAATGGTAGGTAACGGTTATAGGTAATAGGCATTTCTTGTGCTAAAAAAAACTTCGCAGTTTTTATTTGCAAAAGACATGAAGAGCATCTGCCGCGTGAAAATAATTATGAATTTTACATTTTAACAATAAAATTGGGAAAGATAGGGAATTACTATGCAGGCATTATGCAGCCTATTTTTTATTCAATATAGAAACAAAAAAAACATAGCTGTTACAGCATCTAATTCGACAAGTTCAAACCACAAGCTCCTATTTCTCGAGCGCTTGAGCCTTGAGGCGTGACGTCATAGGGCACATCGTGTCAGTTATTGAAGGGGTTATTGAAGGGTTATTGCCTAAATGAATTTTTTTTTTCAACAGTCAACACCTAAGGTCAACACTGAACTTAGCGCAACCTGCTGGTGCATTTCAAAACTAATTCACGTTCCAATTAAGCATCAGCATAATTCGGCATTGTGCGCCACTGAGTTGCGATTGGTTTAGTGGATGAAATGAGAATTTAGACACATTTATTTAAGTATTTTCATACCATTCTTTATTTAATTATAGCCAATAAATTGCTATATTATGGTTAAACTTGGGTTCAAATGGGTTCAAATCATAGTAGAAGCACAGTATTACAATTTACAATATGTAATACCCCGTTTTCCAATTACAGCACTAGAGCGCATTATGCGGCAGGATGCTTAACGTTGAATGTTCCAACTCTAACTCACAGATTAAGTATTAGTTACTACTCTAACTACACTCTACAGCAACGCTCCGCACAATCGAGCACTAGAAAAAGTAATGCGCGTGAATTGATGCGTGCAATCGATTTATCGTTAGTAATTATTAATTGTTGGAAAAAAATTTAAAGCTTTCGTTTCATTGTAGTTTTTTCGAAATAATCAAAGTTAATTCAAATTGTGTTAAAAAAATAAATATAAGTATGGATGAAGGGATGAAGGTACAAACATTGAAAAAAATGTTAATGAAATAATCAAAATTCAAATTACTTAAAATAACCGTAAATATTTTTCAACCAATTATTATGTATACCACTTTATTTACACATTAATGAGGTTATTGCTAACTGTATGAATTTTTTTTTTCAACACTGAACTTAGCGCAACCTGCTGGTGCGTTTCACGTTCCAATTAAGCATCAGCATAATTTGGCATTGTGCGGCACTGAGTCGCATTATGCTCTGTAATTGGAAAACAGCCATAATGTGGTTGAAGGGTGGCGACTGGCGACTCGTGACGTTTTTCTGCAGGCCGACCTGTCAAATTTGCTACTTCGTAGCTTGGTTCGCTCGTAAGGGACTTCTTTAGTGGCAACTGTGAACTGGCGTATTTCTGATTTCTGAATTCTGACTTGCTCAATGCAATTGCACTGTGCTTTCTGAATGTTGTATTATTCTGCAAAAGTACCTACACAATTTCCCCTGTCTTTACAAAATAATGTGAATTTAAGTTAAATATATTATTTTCAAGATTAATACATCATAGAAACAGTTAAATTAAATCGTTATTTATAAATCCAGTGAATTATATATTACCTGATAAACCTCTACATTCCTAACATGGGTGGAGGTGACTTGGTGACTATTCGCTCGCTATTATTTCGGCTTATTTCTTCAATCATAGATGTAATACCTATGCAGTGATTGTATTTGAAACCGTGTGAAGTAAATTTCAAATCGTTGCAGAATTCCAAAAAATCATGGCACCCCAATACTATGAAAAATCAAGAAAGAGTCTGGAAAGCTGAACAAATAGCTGCAGAAGAGAAAAAACGAATACTAGAATTACAGCAGGAGCGAGCCCAAGAGAGAGATCGCCATGAACTCAACGAATTGGCTCGGAAAAATGCTCCAACAACAAATAATGCTTCAGACAATCGTTTGGATTGGATGTACAATGTAAGTTTAATTCAAATAATTGTGTGATGCAAAACAAGGCCTAGTTGTGGCTTCATTCAATACTATTAGATTTATTTATAAAATTGCAGTCAAAAGTGAGCAAATTTTCGTTTTTCTATGTTACACTTAACTCATTGAGCCCAGAATGGCCCGATCGGTCCACGATACAATAGATTTTCTATTGTGTCTGTGATTCCAGGGCCTGAGTTATTAGTTGTTTTGGCATATAAATAGATCCTTAATCCATCAGTCCTCGGAATCACAGACACAATAGAAAATCTATTGTGTCGCGCCCCGATCGGGGCTTACGGTGGTCAATGGGTTAAAATTAATAGACGAGCACAGAGCAGAGTGCCTTATCAGTTAAAATTGAAATCAAAATTATTATAACCATGCAAATATATTGTTTCGCAGTAGTGGACAATTATTCTCTAGATTCATTTTTATATCCTTACTAGTAGTCTGCCCCGGCTTCGCCCGTGGTACATATTTCGCAATAAAAGGTAGCCTATGTCCTTTCTCGGGTATCAAAATATCTCCATACCATATTTCATGCAAATTGGTTCAGTAGTTTAGGCGTGATTGAGTAACAGACAGACAGACAGAGTTACTTTCGCATTTATAATATTAGTATGGATGTACTTATATATTAATTATTAATCCCTTTCTGTCTATGTTGGTGTCACAGTTATTGCTTGCTTGTATTTGATTGTAACTTTAATACAATTTTGTGGATTCCTAACAACCTTCTGCCTATTTACCTGCACACTTACCTTTGGATATAGTCACTTTTATAGGCCACTTTTAGGTTATTTACTATTGTTCCCTTTATTAGTTTGTTAGTTTTGTCACAAATATATTTTATGTAATAACCACTATTTATATTTTGATGATTACTTTTGGTGTCACCATTCACTTATGCTGCAAATAAAATTTAGAATACATATCTAAAAAACTTGTAATTAATGCAAACATACATCAACAGTTAAGTAATAATGTATCCTAGACATCTGTAACAATGTACATAATATATCCTTAACATGAAAACAAGCTCTCATTTTATCTTTTGTTTTTTAGAAACCTGACAAGCAAGTTCAACATGAAGATTATCTTCTCGGTAAAGCCATTGATAAGAGCTTTGAACAAGGTGATAAAGCGGAACAGAATGAAATTCCAGCAGTGGCACGTAGAGTTGTAGGGTCTAGTATGTTAGCATCTACAAGCGATGTACAAGTTGACTTGGCCAGAAAGATAAGAGAAGATCCTTTACTACTGGTAAAAGAAAGAGAAAGAGCGGCACGAGCGGCTTTATTAAATAACCCTGTACAGAGGAAACGCCTAGCTGAGTTGTTAAGACAAGAACAAGTAAGAAATTTAATGAATACTTAGGACAACTTATTGTTTTTATAGCCCAACTAATTGTACTGCCGTTGTATCTACAATATCAAGCTCCCTATTCCACAAGAACAGTACAATCCATTGTAATGTGGTTTATCTCTGCATAGACCTATTTTTATAATTCTTATTATCTATACAGTAGTATGTAAATTTTTTTTCTATTTTATTCAGAAAGTACATTTACAGTAGACTCTTCAGATTTCTGTGATCGCAGTGAATCATAATAATAGAGATTGCTAACACCAACCAGATATGGGATATATTGTATAATGAAGGCACTTACCTCCAACCCAAGATGAAAACTTGATAAAAAAAACATATACAATTTTTATTTTATTTATTTATTTATTAATGGCTTGCTATAATATTTGATTAAAAATAAATAATAATAATTGCTATAAACCCACCCATGTAGAAGATTGGTGGGATTTGTGAATTAAATTGCATGTAGGTATGTGTGAGTGCCTGACAAAAACAATTATTGTGGTAAATTGAGTTTAATGTTGACAGAAATTTTTACCATCAGTATTTCATTTTATATCTTCTTTAATTTTTATCTCTAATATTTGCAGGAACAAAAAAAAGCTCAAAAGAAAAAGAAAAAAACAAAAAAGGCAGATAAAGACTTAGATAACATTTTAGCTGCAAAACTAAATGCATTGAGTTCTAGCAAAGTTGATCTTGCTAAACTTCTTGAATCTGACGATTCATCAGATGATTCTTCTGATGACGAAAAATCTAAAAAGAAAAAGAAGAAAAAGAACAAGAAACATAAGAGTAAAGATAAAAGAAAAGATGAAGAAAAAGGTGACAGTAAGAAACATAAAAAACGTAATCAATCTGAAAGTGATAACGAAAAATCTTCCCAAGATAATAAAAGTCGTAAGAATAGTTCTAAACGAAAAAGTAGCGTAAGTGAGGATGAATCAAGTCCAAAGAAAAAACACAAAAAACATCATAAAAGTAGTAAACATAACGATAGTGATGAGGAATCTTGTGATTTAAACGTCAAACAGCCTCATTATTCAAAACATACTAAAAGTGATCGCGATGTCGACTATGATAAAAAGCAAGAGAAAAAATATTCAAAAGAAAGAAAGAACAGCATTGTTGATGATGATTATAAAAGAGAACAGAGCACAACAAAAAGCTTTAATCATGAAAGAAGTAAAGATAAAAATGAACGAACATACTATCACAAAAACATCAAGGAAGATAGAAAAATTAACAGAAAAGTTGGTTTAAGTGAAGAAGAAAAGGCAGCAAAATTAGCAGAAATGGCTGCAGCAGGTGCTGAACGAGAAGTACAAAGAGGGAGGCGCGTTGCAGCCCAACTAGCCGAGAATTCAGCAGCCGAAAAGAGTATAATGTCACGAGCTTCATCACGTAATGAAGCACGCGCTTTACCAGATTCACTTGAAAGTAGAATCCATTCCAATAGACATTATATTCAAAGGGATCAGAGACATATGAATGAAAATTTTGCTAGGAGATGATAATAAAATAATAGACATAAATTTTTTTATTGTTATTATTTCTACTTTAAATAATTCTTACAGAAATACACACGATAGTTAAATTAAGTATAGGTATATAAATAGGATGAACTTAAAATAAATTGATGACAAATGCAATATGATATATATTATTAGACATCGGATTATATGCACTAACAAAATGCCAAAATATGCATGCAAATATGCACTAAAAAAGGCCGAAATATGCACTAAAAACGACTGATATGCCTAAAATATGCACAATACAAAGTCAAAAAACCTTTATTAATTTTAAATTTAAATCAAAGATTGCACAAAACCAGTGAAATTTTCTTGAAATTAAGTATAGTTTTTGTGCCAATATACAATTTAGCATTTTAACCAAATTTTCGATCGCAAATTTGTGACTTTTGTCACCCGCGAGCCCAGTGTTGCCACCTTAGACCTTTCCGGGCTAAATCTAGCCCTTTTTTGGAATTCAACCCGTGTTTTAAGTTTTTAGCCCCAAAAGGGTAATCTAGCCCTATTTTGAATGGCTCAAAAATTACTTAAAATGGAGCCCATTTTGTAATTTTTTGCCATTTTACCATGCCAAAATAGGGTTGGTTTACTCGCTGAGCGTTCTGATTGGCTAATAAAGGTTAGTCGACCAATCAAAACTCCTGCTACTTAACGAAATATGCACGATTGGGGAAAAATGCTATAATATGCACTAACGCCGTAATTAGAGAGTTTTATGCATTTGCATATGCAAATATGCAAATGCATATAATCCGATGTCTATATATTATTATATAAGATTAACAAAAAAATTGGTTTTAATATAAATATTTTACTTTCATTTCATCAGTTTTTCAGTCCAGTGGAATCTTCTCCTTAACAATCTGAAACATAGAATTAATAATGGCTTTGAAAACTTGCATCTCTTAAACAAGAAATAAACTGAGACATAGATGTTTCTACACATTTGGTTAAAATAAGGTTCAAATTGAATACAACTTATAAAGGAAAAGTATGATATAATTTATCGATTCCGCATGAATCCGGTGTGCAAACATATTATCCTTATTTATTTATGGATTTTTTTGACTTCGTCTATACGTATTTAAGATTTAACTTACCTAAAGACTAACAATGAACAAACCAAAGGAAATAAGACGATTACGTAAAGTATAGGTATCAAGCAACACAAATCTCGGCTCCATACTTCATAGGTGGTTATTTTTTAATTTCATATTTGATACTAAATAAATCTTTCACTTGTTTTACCTCTGCGCACATTCCAGCATAAATAGGATCTGTATCCCATGGGCCCCTTTCTGGTAGAGGCAATGCGCGTCGGCGCAGCTCTGCCACTAATTCGCTCACTTCCATTATAGGGATTGGGTCAAGAGTACGCGCCAAGCCAGCCAAATACTCCACGTAGTGCATCCTGTAAAAATATATGACGTAAACACACCTCAATCAGGCCTCGTTTGTAGAGGCCTTCTAATGAACCGTAGGGTCGTGGTGGTGGTCTCAACGCTGCCCGGCGTACTAGTGTTTCCAAGTCATCTACGCCCAAGATTGGCATCGGGTCGATTTTCTTGTTACGCACCAACCGACTCAGATACTCCAAATAATGGTTCCTGAAAACACAACCTCTACTCACCGCCGCGTAAGCGTCTTCCTTTAACCCTGCCCATTTGACATTCATAGCTACATGCATAAATTAATGATATGGTGCCAATGTAACTACAAGCTGATTGATTGAGCTACTTTCATTATTGTCATTATTTAAGAATTATGAAGTAAATCTCATGGAATTCCATCGATTATTATTGCCTTAATTTTTTTTTCTAATCAAAATTTAACAAAGTATCCTTTTAGTTTACCGGCTATCATCAAATGTATAAACTACTATACGTTGGTACAACTTACAGAAGATATTAAGGTGTATGTATATGTTGACATGTAAACTTGGAATAAAAATTGTATTTCGAGTGTGTATTAAAAGTAAGATACATAAAATAAAAAGAAAAATAGTAGTCTTACTTGCAAAGTCCACCATTTTTAGGTAAAACTTCACTACCACACGTGGTGTCAATTAATCCTGTAGGTGTCTCCCTCTGTAGTTGTATAGGGCATCTTGTGTTGTTACCTTGAGGCCCTTCCGTTTCATATGTTACATTATTCATCTGTAATCATACAACAGAATATTGGTATAATGTTTTATTATATTCAACTAAATAATATTGACACTATGCCTGGGTAGTACCATACCTGCAAGAGCGTCTGTAACTCGTGAGGTTCTTTGTCACGTAAATAGAAAAGACAATTTCGCGGATGATGTGCATGTAGACCTAATTTAGCACAATATTCACTCAATCCACATCTAGCTCCCATCATGAATGGTTTGCCGCAACCGTAACAAAATTCATATTTGCACTGGGTGCATGTGAAATGCATACATCCGCCTCTGAGAAAACATTAAAATTTTAAAGGTTTACTTTATTAATTAAAATAATTTATATTATGTACAATTAGTAAATAATAATTGTAGGAATCCTAATCTTATTATTACACAAGAATTATATTAACTTAGATATGAATTAATGAGAACTACATAACTTTTATTTAAGAAGTTTTTACCTGGAAAGTGAGTATTTAAAACGACATCGTGGACATTCTAAACCATTCTCTTTTAAATGTTGTTGGACTGCGGCAATAGAACGTTCAGGATCATTATCTTCAAGCCATGCGGCATATTGCTCGCACGTCATACCATCGTGATTCGATGACCACTGTAATATCATGAAGTTCATATACTTATCTGTTCTTTACAATATAAATATATAATTAAAATTATATTATGAATTATTTATTTACAGGTTTCCGACATGTCGAACAGGTAACAGACTTGCATTCGGGGCACCGCAGCTTTTTCTGCTTTGGATGTACAAAAAATCCTGACGAACATTCAACGCACCAACGGAAATTCGGATCTCGTGCAAGCGTGCGATCGCGTAGCTAAAATTTGTAAAGCGAATGATATTATTTTCTATTAAGAAAGTAAACATTTCATATAATTTAGCAGAAAAGTAATGCATTAATTTACCTTTCTCTGGAATAGTTCATGAACTTCTATTTCAAGTAGAGTTTTCAGTAGTATATCTAAATGAGCAAAATAATCGACCCAAGCATCTTCATCCAACATTTCCAACTCAGGTTCTTTGCAGTATGCACAAACGCAGTCTACTATGCTCCGCTCCGTGATTTGAACTGTAAAATAATGGCGAGCACATTCTCGACAGCATCTATGAGAGCATCGTAACATTGATACCATCTGAAAAAAAATATTATTCAGGATTTTTTTAAATAAAGCTAAAATTTTATGAAATCAATCGTATGTTAAAAGTAATTACGGAAATCTTACTTCGTGTTCTGGGAAATGTGCAGCGCAAAGCTCGCAATACTGATTTAAATAAGCTAGTGCAGAAACAAGATCTGCACATTCGAGAGCGGCTAAAAGTGCAGTAGGAGCATCGGTTCCACGAGTAATCAATTCAACGGCAATTTGCGCTTGCTCCCAATTTTCCGTAGCACCCTCTGCTAACAGCATTCGAGCTTGTCTCTTTAAAAAAAAAAAGAATAAAATGTATAAATTGTATCAAGTATATACTAGTAAGACTGCAATTTAATTTAAACTCTAATTACCTCTGGAGACCCTTCAGGTAATTGTATTCTAGTTAAATCAATTAACTGTCCAGATATTCGACGCGTTGTTATTGGTGGAGGTGACGGTAACTCAGGTGTGGGCGTTATTTCTCTTCTGTCTTGTGATTGCTTGTTCTCTTCATCAGATTCCGTATCTGTCCACTCATCTTCGGTCCGACACGTTTCCCGAAAATATTGTTCTTTTTCTTTAATTGTGGTTTTTGGTGGTGATACTTGTTTTAATTGGGGTGGCTGTGGTGCTGGATTTTTCTTTATTGTTATTGCTGATGTAGACGGTTTTACTTCAATAGTATGAGAGGAGTGTTCAGTATTTGGTATTGTTTTATTATTAAACAGTTTTGTTTGTAATTGCTTTACGCTTCCATTTTGTACGGTACCAAAATGCGTTTTGGGTGGAGCGGGCGCAGGATACTGTTTAATAGATGTACGTCTTATAGGCAATTTAGAACCGATTGTCTTTTGATTTTTATCCACCTTTTGTTTAGTAACAGTTGTTTTAACAGGTATTGGTATATTGGATTTACTTATTGCTGTCTGTTTTGATAAATTATTATCCATTTCTCTGTCAGTGTTCGTTTCGGCAATATCGTTGGCATTAGAGTTCTCAGCAATAGTATCCCGACCGTCATTTACTTTTTCTACAATATTTAGATCTACATATTCGTTGACCTCTTCGTCTTGATTATATGTATTAGTTATTTTTTCTAACGAGTTTGCTGCCTCGGGATTCAAAGTCATATTCTCAGTTTCTAAATTGTTGTTACTATTACTGTCAACATTTTCAATCTCATTTACTGCATTATTTGATTTAGTTTTGGTTTCTGTATTTATTATTAAATGTTCTGCACATACGTTTTCAATAAAGCCTCTGTATACTGGATATTTTATTTCAGATACAACTGATTTTAACGGCGTTTTTACTTTATAGTGTGTCAGGTACAACGTTTCCTTTGTGGGTTGATCAATTGTTTCTTTGCTACTTTTACTTTTCGCAACAATTTCATTTTTAGTATGTTTAGTTAAGTCATTATCGTTGTTTATTTGTTCATAAATTTCATCAAATGAATTCACAACTTCATAAAAGTTGTTATTTACATCTTCTATTTTAGATAACTGTATAGGCGGGCTAGTTTCTACCGTCATGGTTTGTTCATAACGCAACGTTTGTGCTATCGAATCTAATAGTTTTATATTATTATCTTTTACATCCAAAGCGCCTTCGATATAATCCATGGCTTCTTCAAACTGTTCGGTATCTTCGGAACTAGTTAATTCTCTATTATCTATTTTTAAATTATCGTGTCTAAGTTCTTCATCGCTACTCGTCATTTCTTTTTCATCAGATGTCAAATCCTCAGTATCATTGTCTGACTCGCTATAACTTGATTCTTGGTGTCTGGATACCTCAGAATTATTAGAAGTTGATTCAGTTTCTGCAGAATCACGAGTAGAATTTATATCATACGCAATTTCGTCTTTCATTTGTTGAATTAATTTTTGTGTATTATCAACTAAATCACTCAGATTGTTCGATCTTTGTTCTTGGGAGTTATTGGTGCCATTCTGATTTATAAAATTTGCAGAATTATTGATGTCTGACCGTAAATTTTTTTCGTCCTCAACTCGAATGTTAATGTCATCACGCTCCAATTGTTTAACAGAAGTTTCCATAAATTGTGTTTGTTGAGGTGATATATCGTCATATTTTTGTACTTGCGTGTTATTTGTTTTATTAATTGTTTTATTAGCCGATTGGAAATCGTCATTCATTTTTCCTTTTAAATCAATTTTTACTGAATTATTTTTCGCCTCAATATTTGGCAATGGACTTAATCGCGTTAGGGCATTATATGCTTCGATAAAATCTTTTTCTGATTGAATAAATTCCACTAAATTTTCCTTCTGTTCTATAGGAATATCTTCAGACTTAGAATCTCCCATATTTTTATTTAAACCTTTAACTCGTAGACCTTTCAATAATAAATTTTCTTCTATAGAAGGTATTCCAGCAAGATTTAACAGTACTTTTAATTTATCTGCAATATCTTCTACATTTTCTTGTGTTGTTTTAAATGTTTCTTTAAGTAAGGGTTTTTGCTCAATTTCCGACATATTACTGTTTCTTATGTCCAACGGTAAATACATCCAGTCGTCATCTTGGAGATTGTTTGTAGAAACGTCAAATTCGTCTGAACTGTCCTCGGCTGAAATGTAAATGTGAAAATTATGATGATGTAGCTTGGTGATACGGCGAGTCTGTTTTTATATGAAACTTTATTATTTTTTGTTTTGTTTTTCATTACCGCGGCTGCGGTGTGACCGGTTGGAAAATGACGGAGGAGTGGCTTCATCATCAGCTCCAACAGGAGAGCCCCATACGCGACCACGTAATTTTCCCTCCTCACCAACTCCAACATCACCCATCTGTGAAAGGTGAGCGCGCGTATTAATGTCGTCGAAATTTAAAATCTTAATAAACAATTTCTAACTGTAGATCTAGCTACCTGCCTACGATGTCTTTCAACACACTCTGTGACAGCTGGCCACATAGCACCCCTATGTCTCGCCAGAGCTGCACGAGCTTCCAGTTCTGATACATTTATACCAGCAGCAAGTCTTGCTGCAGCTGCTCTGACACCTGCACATAAACTTGGCCATCGTTCTCTTAGCCACGATAATGGAGCTACAGGATTTTGAGCTAATGCTGCCTGTACTTCCGCCGCACTAAAGCCTAGTCTTTCAGCTTCAGACATAAGGCGAGCTAGTTCTAATCCTCTTTCCGCTTCGCGTCTAGAATTAGCGCCGGCTAACGCTTCTAAAGAACTAGCGCGATTGTTTGAAAAAGGTTCTGGTGAAGGAGCCTGTAACAAATATTGCATTTAATTATTATTGAATCTAAAATATACAACAAATTTCCATTATTTAATCTTAAATTTACTTCTGAGCCGTATAGACTAGACCTCCGAGAAGGTCTATTTCGCCTTAAATCTAGATGAGACGCCCTTCTTGTAAGACGGCTTGTTGTACGTTTACGTTCATTCTCGCTCCACTCTGCTGCTCCAGGGCTACTATCACGTGGTTCTCTCCATTCCCATCTCCCACCGCTTGTGCGTACGCTTCGTTCGCTCTCCTGAAATTGTTACAATAGTTGCTAATAAAAGTTTCTTGCTTTTGCTGTCAAATCATAAAAACTTACGTAAATTCTATTATTTATAAAGTACCAACAAAAATCTTTAGAATAGCAAATGTTTGTAAGATTTGGTGTAGTGTTTTTGTTTTAATGTTAATCACTGGTTGACCCCGCACAGGTTTTTCCTAGTGGGTTAACCAGGGATTTACTACAATTTATATGAGTTGTAAAAAAATAATTGTGAAACAAATAAATAAATTTGAAATGTTATAAAATAGCAGTAAATACATAAAATGACATCTATATTTTTCATTTCTCTGTCATAATTATATAATTATAATTTATAACCTATAAGTTTTTTTTTCTTCAGAATATAATAATAATAAGTAATATTAACAACATTATTCAAAACTTACTCGAGTATCACTTGAAAGTGAATGCCTACTGTGCGATCTTTCTCTTCGACTGTCATCCGTAAATCGGCGCCGTGGTCGAGATCGTGTAGCCGAAGAGGGTCTATCCCATTGATTTGGAACTTCATAAGTCTTAAAAAAAAGTTATAATTTAATATTTGAATCCTTAGATATTTTATTTTGGGTGCATACAACTGCTACGTCAGACATATGCCATTGGCTTCCCAAACAAAGTCGATATGTATGGAAACATGTTATGTATATGTATCCTAGACTTTATTGATATGGACGGGCAGATTTGTCAATTGAGGTCCAAAACCAACATTGATATAATATCTATATTAGTGAAAGAGGTGAGTGCGTACGATGCTTTTATTTGGCTTACCTGAGTTGAAATACTTTGGGGTGGTGGAGATGTCCCGGTATTGGAAACGCTTGTACGACTAAATCTTGATTCCGGCTGCGTATTACTTTCTCGAGACGGCGAGATTCCAACGGACTTTTTTTGAACTCCAGTATCACATTCATTTACGACTTTGTCTTTGGCGACAGGACTTAATCGAGGTGGTGAAGGACCCACAGATATGCTATGCTTTTTAATTCGTTCATTTTCTACTGATACATTACGGGTTTGTGTTGGTGTATTTTTATTTTCCACAGTATTTGATGCATTAATTTGTTTCTTTTGTACTTCTTTGGGTGGAGAAGGCCCAACAGCAATGTCATGTCGAGAATGTGTATCATCATTATTTTGTTCTCTTGTTGGAGTTTCCAAACGATTTACCTTCGAAACTTTTATTTCTTTTGGTGGAGAAGGGCCACATCCTGTCGACACTCGCTCTTTTGCAGCACGATTTGATTTTTTTATTTCACCTGTAACAAAATTAAAGAACGTACGGTATTTTTAACGTAACTATATAAAATTAATTCACAAACAAAAAGACGAATTCATATTTCTTATAATGTTTTAATTTTTAAATGAATTGAGTTTGTGATACTAACTTTCATTAGCGCGAGGTTCATCAACCTTTTTCTTTATCAAAGGGGCCGACGCTTTTTCCTTCATTGTTAAATTTGCCATACCATTTTTAATAGCAGCTGTTGGAATAATTTTTGGAGTGATGGTAGGAGTACGACAACACACTGCACATACTCTGACACCTGGTTCATTAACATATGTACAATGTTCACATTGCCATGTTGCACTCGGCGGAGGTGGGGCTGGACCTAGGTCATTTTCATCATTTTCTTTTTCGTCCGGCTTATCGCTTTCAGGTTCACTTTCAGAATCTGCATCACTGGATGGTAAAGAAGGCGAAGGAGTGCGGTGTTTTGTTCGTCGTGACGCACGTGATCTCATACTCAGAGCAGGAGATGGTGCTCGTGAATTAGCTCTAGATCCAGCTCTTGAAACAGTACGACTCTCCACTATAAGGATTAAACACAGGAATAAATTAAGGTAATTACTGAATTACTGCTTTTGTACACTCTCACATTACTGCTTGTGTCTACTCTCAGAGGCAACATAAAAAAATCTCGACAGATTTATTAGTTTTAACTTTGTCTTATAGAGATAAACCATTTAACTATTTTTTTAATCACCCCTATATTTGTGGCATCACTATACCAAATATAACATACAGTAGAACTCCAATTATCGGAACTCCGATGATCCGAATCGCCGATTATCCGAATCACAAAAAATTGTCCAAAAAAGTCTAAGTGCGCTATTATTCTTCCCCTAACAAGAATATGGAGAGGATGGTGATGATAAAGATGCGTTGTCACTAGAGGAAATAAGAAAAATGATTGCAAAAATATTTAAAACAAGTGAAAATTTCATGTTTCTTTCATTTAATTCAATAAAAAAATAGTGCAATATCAAAACGTAGCTTTTATTCTCTCCCATGGCAATATTTTTTTTAAATCCGATTATCCGAATATTTGATTATCCGAATGGGTCCCGGTCCCCATTAATTCGGATAATTGGAGTTCTACTGTAGGTATATAGCTATGTATTGTATAATAAATAATATGAAAATTGTCCTACCTCTTCGATATGGTTGTGGCGTATGCGGCACATGGGCGTGTGGGTGTGGAAGCAGACGTGGGTGAGTTGTAGTTCCTGGTGGATAACAACATGTCTGAGGCCATGGTCCTTGCCCTCCCCATGTATGTTCTAAATTAGCACAACTACCGTAATGCCAAGGATTTTGCTGATATGGAGGATAACCGGCTGGCCCTCCTAATTCCATCACTGAAGCTCCACGTCTTAATGGACGTCCCCAGTTCTGAGCATGAAGGTTTTCTTGACCATCCCAGTGTTCCATATGTTGAGGCTATATTGAAAATTGTGTACGTCTTAAGTAATCATATAAGTATATATATTATTTTTATATATTTATTTTTATTACCAGCATAATTACCATTGCTTGTGGTGGCATGTTATAACCGGGTAATGATGCTCGCGGGCGTCCCCATGAAGAAAATCCCGTTTGAGAACCTTGAAGTGCTGGTTCCGGCGGAGCGTTGTTGTGATGCATAGTTCCCGCAAAATTCGGCATACCCGCGAGATGCGAATTTGAATGCGATGTTAGCTGGGGCGACATTTGAGCACGAGGAGTTGCAAAATTCGAATGTGGAAGAGTGGATACTTGACTGATATGGTTTATATTATGCATCATATTTATAGGAGCTCGAAACTGATCTACTGATGGAGGTTTTGGACTAGCTGAAGCTCGATCAATCTGAAATAAACACGTAGATATGTTATTTTAACGACAAAAATATAAAATAGATATCAGAAAAAATACAGTATCATTAGCTTTGCTTAGCTCTGGAAAATGTGAATAGATTGTGCGTAGGTGTGAAGAATAAGAAATTTATTGATATTTTTTTGAGAGAATTCGTCTAGTCGAGTACTTTATGAATTACCTAATGCTTTCAAGAACATCAGTAACTTTAAGAGATAGACCAAACATTTTTTTCTGGTAGACTTACGTTATTAGTCGTAAATATACATTAAAAATTGTGTGTATAAAACAATAACTATAAAACATTTTAATGCAATTCAAACTATAAAACATTACATTTATTTGTCTCAGTGTCACCTTATGTCTTCGCGGTGGTGGCACAGGCGGCGTTCCTTTTGGTGGCAGAGGTGGTCTTTCATCCCTTAGCTGCGACGGTGGTAATGCCTAAAACATATGTTATTGTTTATGTGAGTATACTTTTAATCTTTAATTGTTTAATTTCAAGTACCTGTAAGTAGATAGTAAGCGTTATTGTTTACATTAGCTTCCTAGAGTTGGCATTATTCCAATATTTTGACGGAGCTAACTTTAATTTAGGTCCACCTACTAATCGGTGTCGAAATAGTCTCTAAATGCATGTTGTGAGTCAGTAAATAAAATAGTTTTATTTGATTAACACATTATAGAACTCATTAAGAACCACTATCTCTTCTATATCTCCTATATCACAATATCTCAAAAGTATATTAATGATAGGTTTGTATTGAAATTGAAAAATAGTACAGTACCTAGTTTTTTTACTTTTTTTTTGAAAATTCATCGCTCAAAATTAAGTTCATACAAATATCACCATCAAAATAATACAAGAACTTAATCTTTGATTACAATTGTAGTAAAATACGAAGGTCGGGTTGATGAACACTACGGGGTCAGTTATCCGTGGGTACAGCGCGTATGAACCCGCGCGGCACAGCTAGTTTAAGCCTGTCATAGTCGACATAGAGTAAGATCCCAGAGCCGTAAGACACAACTTATTTTCTTAAGCATATAAGTTTCGGTTCACAATAGTCTCTAGTGTACTTTTTAATATCTGCATGTTTCTGGAGCTCTACCAGTGACACCTGCGCCACCTGAGCCAAAACTTTTATCAGACGCTTTAAAGCTCCAATAAATGAACTTAATTTAATTTTTAATGTCTGATTTTTTTATGTGTTATTAAGATAACTATTACAATGTTATATTTAATCAGTCAGACAAATTGCAATGGCCAAATATCCCCTAAACACAAAAATTACTCAACCATGAGTATTAATAATTAATATTATAATAATTATGGACCAATAGTAATCACCTGTCTCTGGTGGTTCCTTCGTTTGGGATGTCTATGGTACATGTCGTCGCAGGAGGCGCAGAGCGCGCGCCGGCCGCACTCCGTGCAGCGCACGCGTGCTCCGCCGCCGCCGCATAAGCCGCATGATGTGTCAGTCGGGTGTCCTGTTGGAAATAGTGGAAGTTTCCGCGTTGTGGGGTTTGAGAAAGATAAATTAATTCATTTAACATCTGTTTCACTGATCGATTCAGGATGCCTCGTTTCTACCCTCATATGTTGATGACTGTACCAGGAGGCGGTCTTATAAAAATATAATAATTTACCTATTAACTTTTATTAGACTAACAGTAGTTACCCTTAACCCTACGTACCCTCCAAAAGTTAGAATATGTCATGTGCCTAGAGATTAATGGATGGTGGGTTATAGGTACCTATCACAGATAATAATATACTTATTATCTGTGATATAGCCCACATGTTATATCAATAAATATCGTACTTATTTAAACCAAATAAGGTCAGCATTTTAAAAACCTGTAAGTACCACATAATAGTATCTATACATTATATAATAAATCTGTAGAAGGGTCAATTCTGTACATTGAAAATATTGAAAAAATAAATAGCAGGGGGTGTTACTGGATCGATACCAAACCCAAATATGTGATTAAAAAAATTTTTGTCTGTCTGTCTGTCTGTATGTTCAATCATCACGTTAAAACTAACGGTTCGATTTCGATGAAACTTGGTATAATTATACCTTATTATCCTGGGCGTAAAATAGGATACTTTTTATCCTGGAAAAATACGTAAAAAAATTAATCTTAATTTTTCAGTTTTATCCATAGACGTTGTTCTGTAGAACCGCGAACACACGTTGCGTATTATTATAGGCCTAGCCGTATTTGGGTCCAATAGATATTTATAAGATGTTATTGTCAGAGTTACTCAAAATGGAGAAATAAACCATCCACGCGAAGACCGACATCCGCGCGGACGGAGTCGCGGGCGGAAGCTAGTATTAAATATAAACGTTAGCCCTGCAGAACGAGCTTAAAGTGTTTTTTAAACCGGAGTTTAGCACTGTTCCATTAATCCAGTATCTATACAAAAGTAAAAGTTGTAACTAACTATATATTTATTTTTTAAATAATGTTACTGAAAACAGAGCATATAGACATCTACGAAACAAGAAATATTTAATAGATAGAAAAATGATCGTGAAGAGAAGACGGTCTAAGCAGCACTAGGTAAATACTTGCCTGTTGGTGGCCGGGGTGGTGGAGGAGGTGGTGGTTGTAGTTTTGCGTTTACATACTGCTCGGAGGGAAACTCCACCACTTCGTAGTCAGGTTCAGGCTTCGCAATGGGAGCTCGAAGCGATGACCGCAATCCAATTTGGGGTGTGCCCGGTATAGAGGTTTTGATATCCCGACCACGTCCCTTCAACATCTATACATAATTCATTGTTTTTATTAGGATTTATTAACATTACACATTTATGTAGAAAATTGTTTATATATTTGTTCACAAGTGAATAAATGAACGCAACGTTAATTTCCTTTTAGGTTTGAAAAAAGAAGAAAAATCGATGTAGAGTGTAGTGTATTTGCTATAATTTCTAAAATTTATCGATACATTGATCATTAGGTATATAATAGGTATACAGGGTGGTTAATTTTTTTTAAATAAAACGAGAAATACCTAAAAAATTAACTTGAAAGCCTCCCATACATTTGGAAATTTGAAGGGAAGTTCATATTTTAGAAACTGCAAAGAGAGCTCCTCATTGTATTGCACAAATTGAGGACATCACTTCGAAAATCTGCTATGAATACAAAATGTATGGGAAATAAAATGTATAACATTTTTGAATATTTCTCGTTTTATTTTTAAAAATTTATTATGGCCATTTTACTCATTAGGTTAAGTACTTTCGATATCAGTTTAAAGTTTTTTGATATCTGCAATAGTTACGGAATAATCGCTTGTGCACACTTAACGATTACACCCTGTATATAACAGAACCACTTTGTGCGTATATAGTATGTAGTTGCCATTATTACTATTTGAAATCCTTTTTAGACGTTCACAAACCTAATTCCTAACTTTAATTTTCCAAATAGGAGTTATGTTTACTAAAATCGGAATTAAAGTCATTATCCAAATTATTACAAGAATCAAAATCGATGTTATCGATGATAAGAAAGAGTCGTAACTCATAACAGTTCGAACAAACACCTCCTGCTTGGGAGGCAGCTCAAACGAATCACATAATATGTCGATATTTCCCAACAAATAAACACTTATGGAATTTTTCGCACGTTTCACTTTTGAAATTGCATTCTATGAATCGGTGTTGCAAGCTTTAGCTAACTGTAATAATAGATTATTATCATTTGCAAACTAAAACGCAGCTGTGACCGGGATAAAACGGGCGTTGCCACGTCGCCGACATCTAGTCGACCCATTTATTCTACTTCTCATATCCCAAAATATCAAAAACATTCCCTCAATACAAGTCTACGTTTTCATCGCAAATAACCTTAATGAGATTTCTTTATCCAGCTCAAAGGAAACTGTTACCTATACTTGCCTTCGACTCGTGTGTTAATATTTTTCAGAAGACACCGATATTTTGCACTTTTCGTAAAGGAGCTCTTGTGACATAGTTTTACACACGAATTATGCAATATTTGCACCGGGACACTGCACTCGCGAGATCGGTTGTTGCACCAAGAGCGGCGAGGGAGCACGATCACCTCTTAATCGCTAAACTTGTGCCCTATGCGGACAAAATTGAAGGAACGAACACGCGTGCTCCGCGTCTCTCCATCCTCTATTTCTGTTCGTGGCCGCGTTGCCCTGATTCTACTAAAATTAAGACGTGTTGCTATTTCCGCACTCAACCCGATGCGCCCTCTTGGCCGCTTTAACACATCGCGAATCATTATAGTATAAAAATATTAACGAACGGCCCATAAGATATTGTAAAACTGTGTATATTTATTATTTAATTTAGCTAATGACTATATAGCGATTATAAGATTTATAAGCAATATTGTTTGGATGCTTGCTAGACAAGGACGTCTTCCAATTTATTTTAGAGCTATTTTATTCCTATAATTTTCACGAAAATAATATGAACAAAAATATACGGAGACATCTCTGCGAACCTTCTGCGAACTAACAAATTCATGAGAATCATTTGAAATTTTGAACGATCGCGATGTCATAAAACACATCTATAGCAACGCGTAAACATAAACAAACAACAATTATTCATTGAAAGAGCTGCGAATGTATTTAATTCCTATAATATGGAGTTATTGCAGAAATTTAAACAAAATGGGTTCTTTACTGCAGAGTTGTATCACTTGCTTGCTAAGAAGAAGTTGATGGATCCATCAGAAGAGGTTTAACTTTTCTTTGACGAAATAACATTCTTAATATTAGGTACCGATGTATTGTGAAAAAGTCCTACACTACCACTTATTAAATTTTCTTTATTCTTTCAGATTGTACCATCACAATATATAAAAGAAATGAAAATGTCAACAACAGAACGTTTACAGCAATTACAGCCTATACAAGTTGAGAATTACGTTAAATCCGGTAGCAAGAGTAACAAAGTTGTACTATCATTTTCGCCTAGAATAATTATATTTCAAAACTTTAAGCCTAATGAAAAAGTTGTGGCAAAATTTTCAGTTAAAAACATAAGCAAGGTATTGGATTTTTTTTACGAAAATATCTCCACTAAACATTATGTACATTAATGCTTACGACATAATTTTCTTTTAGGCGCCAACATATTTGAATATGGTATACAAGGAATCTTCATATTTCTTTATAAAACCTTGTGGAGGCCAACTTCTATCGAGATTGGCTCCAGGAATTAGTATTACGTTTGCTATAACCTTTCAGCCTGTTCAATATGAGGATTACACTCATAGAGTAACTTTTTATACTGATGTTGATCAATACGTTTTACCACTAATAGGTAAGTGTATAAATCACGTACATTTTCAATTTTAAGTTCAAATTCTTTATGAATAGTAATTTTGGAAATGCGATAAACTACGATTAAATTGGAACTACCTACAAAAAAATAATTTTATATACCAACACGTGCATTTTTTCAGCAATGGGACCAAGGCATGTGTTTGATTTCCCCGATCGGGTAATTATCCCAAAGACACCACTCAAAATTGAAAGTTATGTTCTAATTTCTGTTCACAATATTGGCATAGTTCCTGGTGGCTTTACATTTAGTACAAGATGGTACGTAGAATATCAATTTACTCAAATATAGAAATTCAAAGTTATTCAATAAGGACACGTCACAACTTATTTGAGTTTTTATAATATCTACACGAGATAATGCATGCAACAATAAATTACAGTCCATTTTCGGTGCAGCCAAAATCTGCGTACTTGAATCCTAATCAAAAAATTGACGTAAGAATTGCGTTGAAGACAATGCGCTTGGGAGACACAAATAGCATATTGAGTGTTTTATTTGAGACAGGTATTTGAAAGGCCGTTGAACTGTTCCAATTGATTTTCGATGTACTTACTTATTTTTAACATGAAATTCATGCAATTTGTAAATCAACAGGAGAGAATTTTAAAATAGAATTATTTGGTTCAACTTATACTGTCAGCGTAGAATTGGAAAAGCAAGTGGTGAGGTTTTTCGACACCTTCAATACACTTGTTCGGCAGCAGACATTTAGAATCACAAATAAATCTGACCACGTTTTGACCTACATGTGTATGAAGAATGATTGTGTTTACTATGGTAATTGTCACTTTATAATAATATAGAATATTATTAGTATTAGTAGTAGTAATAACACCTCATTTTACAATATTAGTAGTATTATTATATCGAAACAGTGGCAGAGAAAAAAGCTATATTATCTAAGATTTAATAAATTTTTTCACCTATCGGAGCTTAACATTAGCCTTATTATGTATTTTATGTTTTCGAACAGGACAACTGTTTTTAACCTTTCTGAAATGAATAGTATTATACTCATTTATAGTTAGCATATTGACCTAAAAACTGTAATGTTGTTTCAGATTTTGAAGAAAAAGTTAAACTAGCAACTGTGTTCTATAATTTAAAAGAAAATGAATCTAATAAAACTGCAAAACTAGTTCATTATGATGTTTTAAGCAGTGATGAACATGAGAGAGTTTATACAAGGATATTTTATGATGAAATTCAAGCTTTAGTTGCTGATGAGTCTTTACAACATCAAAATATGCATTTTACTATATCTCCTATAGTGAGTAAAAATACACTTTAAAGTTATCTTAATCTTAATCTACATTACATTATGTATTTAGAAAGGAAAAACATAGTAAATGATTATTTTATATATTATTTCTAGCAAGGCAAATTATGGCCTAAAAAAACAACAGAGTTAACTATAATATTTTCACCAAAAGAGATCGGGGAATTTAGCACAATCGCATATTTGGATATCGACGGAGTGAACGACCGTGTTCCTCTTAAAATTGTCGGAACGTCGTTACCACCTTCTATAAACCTAAATTTAGAAACACTGGACATGGATTGCGTATACATAAACAAAAAATACGACTATGAAATTGTAGCTATGAATAAAGGTGCTGAATTCTTTGAAATTGTAAAAATTGTTTGTGTTTTCTTTAGTTTGTTCGTTTCTTAACTAATCGGGGGAAATGCGGATGTGAGATGATTTGTTAATACCACTAGAATCCTTTTAGTTATTGTAAGTTTCGTAATATGTTATGTAAGTAGGTTGTTTTCATCAGTCACTAGTTATGCTTTAAATTCACATTATTGTATTAACCCATCATTCGGAGTTGCCCTTCATGTACCTACCTATTTAGTTATTTTAAACTTCACTATGGGTCCATGTTCATGTCAAATTCAAAAGACTTATAAATTTATTTTGAACAGGTCATATCAATGGGTTGATAGTGTATAAAAATGTCCCGCCTTTATTTGGAAGTATAATCACATGCACACCTGAGATGCGTTGTTTACGTCCCGGCGAAAAAGATATTTTCGTTATTTCTTTCTGCAACTCAAATCAAGGTCCTTTCTTTGAGGAAATTAACTTTTGTATTCGCGATACGGACGTCGTATTGAAAGTGTATTTAAAGTAAGTATGCATTTTTAATGTTTTACCTTGGTTTTACCATTATTGTACTTAAAAGTTTGGTTTGTGATTTAACAGAGATAAATTGTTGTATGTTTTTGTATGTTGTTTCAGAGGAGTTGTTATTTATCCATCACTGATGTTTAGCATACCTTGCTTAGATTTTGGGATGGTGAGCTTAGGTATGTTTTCGTTTTAAATAAAATCACGAATAAGTATTAAGTATAACTTATGGATATTGCTACTTTTAAATGGATGCAGGAATTCCAAAAGCCATGGAAATTGAAGTGATTAACGAATCAGTTGTCGATGTAGCTGCGAATATAAAAATATCGTCAGACGGGCCAGAAATAAGTAGCATTACATTGGAGGACTATGCTGTAGCTGACAGTCCTAAACCTATTGTACCTCAATGGCCTAGAGAGTTTAATATATCCCCGGATAAGGTTAATATAGGCCCTGAGTCGCGTGTTTCATTGAAGGTAAACTTGCTAAAATTAAGTGCATGTATGAAAATGCAATGTAAAGTAATAGATTGTATTGTAGTATGTGAAGGCGATGATATATTACATTTTTCAGATAACACTAACCGCAAACTTAATAAGAGCAAATCAGACATCTTTAGAATTAGAGTTAGATAAATCGGATAGCCCACCAATCGTCTTACCAATTACGTTCAACGCAATGGTACCACATATTACACCAGCACCAGATATCAACCTTAGAGCATGTTTTTTAGACTTCCCATATAAACATGAAATTGCCATATCTAGTAATAATTTCTGGGGGTACTTCACGTTAGTAGAACCAGAGGTAATTTTTAATGAAAGCAACCTTTTTTAAATTATATTTGTCTCATCTAAAATGACCGAAATAATTGTGCTTATTCAGGAACCTTCCACTTTGGAAGTTGAAGTCGGAGTAAAAGAAGGCATCATTAAGCCTAATAGTACCTTATGTTTGCCAGTGACTATAAAAACTAGTGTATTGGGAGTTCAGGAATATTCCATAAGGTAGGATTTTATTTGTTAAGAAATATATAATATGCTTCTATATGTGACAGACTTTTTTAGACTCGATTGACCAGCTAAATATATGTCTCTAAGACACCAATAATATCATGAGTTTATCTTCAACAAGAAAAAAAATTAATAAAATAAAAAAGTGTGTCTGCTTTTCCTTAACTATATTTTTTATATTACATATTTGCCCTGACTTAGTTGCCGTCTATTAAAATTTTATAGGGTTCATCTGTTTGGGCTGTCAACACCTGTAGAAATTTGCCATATCAATGGATGCGGTGTAAGACCTATTGTGACCTGTTCACCCATGGCACTGCATTGGGGTCAGGTTAAATTGTTAACAAAAAGCCAGAAAATACTTACATTATGCAATGACTCCCCAGTTGTTGTTAATTTCCGAGCTTCGTTGGTTCGTGCTTTGATTTTGATCATTTAAAATTTATTTGGTTTATATTTAAAAAAGATACCTATTAAGTGTTCTTAACAGTTTGAATAAATATAAAAACCCATATAGAACTGCATTCTGCATTCATGCAACTCGTTTATATAGTTCTGTTCTGTTCAAAGATCTATCAATTTACTTAGTAGAACTATTAAAAAACTTACAAATCAAAATAATTTATATATTCCTATTCTATCTCATAATTTACTCACAATGAACAAAACATGTTTCAGTTAAATCGTGATGGTCGGTGGCAAATATCTCCTATGGAAGGTTATATTGAACCTGAATCTGAGACAGACTTGTTACTCAATCTGTACCTTATAGATGCTGATAGCTATTCTAATAAAGCGGTTATTCAATTGGAAAAAGTGAAAGATATAGTATGGATTTAATTTCCTATTATCTCTATTTTCGTCACATCTATAATTTTTTGATTCAAAATTAACAGCATAGAATACCGCTTACTTTGTAGTTGGTGCCATTATCTGCTACAGGTGTAGGAACAAGTATATTAGTTGGGGAACTAAGAGACAAGGTGATGCTGGGCCGACACTTTACGAGAATCCCCTTGAATTGCCAAGTTATAATGGAAAACTGTGGCACCCGTATGCATGCTCTTGAGTGGAGTGAACACTATAAAGCTCCTAAAACAAAGCAACACGCTACGTAAGATATAACAAACATTGTATGGAACTATTTTATACAAAGTGAATATGCCTACACACATAAATTATGGCAATAATACAACGTGATAAGCAAATTATTTTCAAATATTTTAACTCAATAAGAAATAATTGAGTACAAACGGTTACGGTTTAGATATATGTATTGAAATACTTCAATAGGTACCTACTTCTTAAAGTAAGGTACTTATATAAGTAGTAAAAAATAACTTTTACAATTGATTATTATAGCGGATTCTTCAACTTGGATCCTAAGAACTTTAAAATGGCTGCTGGAGAAAAATTGGATTTAACAATAACAGGGTTATCACACAAAGTCGCCACCGTTAAAGAAATGTGGTATTTGGTTGGAAGTGTAGAGGGTATAAATAAAAAGGAATTACTATTGGAATGCCAGATCATTGCGGAATTTGTAGATCCAAAAATAGAGATATCCTCAAACGTATTGGAGTTTCAGTATGATTATGGTCCATACAGTGAATTCTATAAATTAACAGGTTTGTAGACCTACAGTATGTAGTAAACGTGATTTCTTATACATATTTATAAATAACTAGCTTATTAGAGGAAAATCTGCATAGTTCTCGTTCGCGTGGGATTTCCGGAATAGAACGTCTCTATGTCCTTTCTCAGATCTCTTCTTAACTATCTTTACACCACCTTACATCTAAATGGGTTCAGTAGTTTAGTGGCGAAGAAGCGACAGACAGACAGAAGGACTGTCAGGCAGACAGTTACTTTACATTTATAATATTAGTAGAAATGTCTGAATTGTTTCTGTTTTCCAGATATTGTCACCATCAAAAATGTTTCAAAATTACCCCTGGATTTTGAAATTAGCGTCAAACCACCCTTTGCGCTTATTCAAAAGCAGGGCACTTACAAAGTTTTACCACACGAGGAAAACTTGTGTGGGTGCATATGTTACAGAGAAACAGATTTAAATGTGCCAAATATGATTACCGAAAATGGACTCCAACAATCTAAGATATTTATAGACTTTTTAACTCTTAAACCGGTGGACCCTCTACGAAATGAGCCACTACATTTCTTTCAAGATATAAATAAAATAAAATTAGCTTTTAATCTAACACATGTGATTGAAGAGCGACTGGAAGACCAAGAAGTCATGAAAATACAGATTTTATTTGACACGACCAAACATCAAACTCTTAAATCTCGAGTATATTGTGATTTGTTCAGAATTAAATTTAAAGGACACAAGAACAAAGTAAAAGATATTCACGTTACCAAATAACAATGCATTATTTGAATGTACATAGTAATAATTAACAGAAATCATTTAATTTTAGGATGCAATCAAATTAATAGGAAAAATAAACTTTCCAAACATGTTTGTGTTATCGCCACGAGTTGATTTTCAATGTGTGCTGAATGGAAGTATTGAAAGTAAAACTATAAAAATTCAAAATGCGACTCCCCTTCTAGTATGTTACAGATTTAATTGGAAAAAGTTTAATATATCTGATACAAAAATGGTAATTAAACTTTTAGAGTTTTACTTTTAGATGTTTGGTAAATATTATAAACTAGAGGTCCGCCCCGGCTTCGCCCGTGGTACATATTTCGCAATAAAAGGTAGCCTATGTCCTTTCTCGGGTATCAAAATATCTTCATACCAAATTTCATGCAAATTGGTTCAGTAGTTTAGGCGTGATTGAGTAACAGACAGACAGACAGAGTTACTTTCGCATTTATAATATTAGTATGGATTTAACTTTGGTTTTCAGCCGGAAATTTCCAGACAAGATATAAGTAAAGGCAGTGCTTATAAGGTTTCTACAAATGAAACTGAGGCTAGTGGTAAATATAATTTATTATTGGATTAATATATTACTTTATAATTTATATTATCTAAAATATTAAATAACATACATACCTACCTACTTGCTTATAAAATATAATTTATTTTTTTATTCCAATTAATTTTAATATCAAATTTTGCCTCGTAATTTTTTAATAGCTGTTGATACTTATACAGACATGTATGAAATACTTGCTTGTCGAACTCCAGTTGGATCTGCAGCTGATAATCCGGAGCACGAAACTACGGTCAGGGATGTCGCATCTCCTCCTTATGAACTTGACGAGACCAGTTCAGCAAGCATTGATGACCGCAAGGAAGATTTTCAATTAAAACGATATATAACCATGAGTAAAATTACTCCAATGATTGATGCGGATTATGAGTCAGAATTTGAATGGAATTATAAGTTCTTTAAGAAAGATATGCGATACCATGTTGGAGCAAATGACGTTTTGCAGTTATCTCCACATCGCGGTCTTTTAAAACCGAACGAAGTACAATATGTTCAAGTAATTTTTAGACCTAAGCTAAATATGAATATTCGCGCTATCTTAGAATGTGAAGTACTTGGTGGTCCTCCGGAAACTATAGTAGTGACTGGCCAAAGCTGTGATTTGATGTACAAATTAAACTCACGTAAAATTAATTTTAAAATAAAATCCTTTCATGAAAATGCGATAGAACAACTTATTATGTCTAATATAGCACAGCTACCTTTTGAATATAAGACTTATTTAAACGAGCCTAATTTCGAAAACGACTTGTATGGAACGATCTTAAATATCATACCAGATGAAAAAGTGTTAGAGCCGGAGGAAACCATTGATGTCAATATTGAAGTAAGACCAGGGGCTATGGGTTATTTTAACACGGAATTCATGTTAGAAATTGGACATTTGCCTCTAATACCTATTGAAGTATTTGGGTGGGGAGTGATACCACAAGTATATATATCATTGCCAAGGCCAGAAATGTCTAAGGTAACGTAATATCTCAGATCTATCCATTCATTTTTAGATCTTCAACACTTAATTCATATTTTTTGTCTCATTTAGCTTAACGCAGAACTGGGATATAAAGCAATACCTACATTGACTGAAGAATATTTAGAAGCTATACATGAAATATTCACAAGAAGCACTTCCGAACACTTAAATTCGCCGCTAACTGAGAAATGTTTTGAAGATCCTATGTTTCAAACGGATTGGCATATTTGTTCATCTTGGGTACAAGGATGTGACATCCTTCAGTTTGTATTTCTTAACGTATCAGTATTCTCTAAATAATCATACTTATTTTTAGGACGCGTATCCATCAACGATGGATATTGAACTTGCTATTGAAAGGATGTTGGTAATCAATTATATACGATTGCGCCCAGACGTGTTAAATGTCTATTCTACTACGTCTAAAATGATACCTATACCAGGCTTTCAAACAACACCATACGTAATAGATTATGGAGTAGTCATTACTGGAAGCACAGTGAGTATACATAATTTTATTTTTGGTGTTTATAGCATTCAAACGCTAAGTAAATGATAAATTTTTAAAGAATAGAAAAAATCGATCATGAGGCGGGATTCCAATCCGTATCTTTTGGCCGTACCGTGGCACCGCACCGCCTAGAGTCTCGGCCACTTGTGCTCCCGCCCGCGCCCCAGCAATCGAATTTTTTCTACTCTTTCGGTTGTTCTATTCTTTACAAATTTAGCACAGTGAGTAATCATGTTAGTTTATGTTATTAGATTATTACTGTTTTAGAAATTATAGAGTCGAGAGAAATATATCACATGTAAAACAATTTCCAATATGTTAAGTCTTTTTTTATGTGAGTAACTAATTTTAAAGTATCTTCATATAAATTATTATTATTAAAGGTGCAGTGCTGTGTTGATATAATTAATTACGGACCTATAGTAACTAAACTCCATTTCGCGAAAGGAACTCGTATTCCACAGTGGCTTGGATTAAAATTATGTGGAAAACTAAATGCGGGCGAAACAGGAAAATTAGAAGCAACATTTGCTCCTACTTCGAACGATTTTACGGAATTAGAACAAATTGTCGAAACATCCTTCAATATCGATGTAATTTCTTTGATATCTTACTATACTATCGAGAAAATACCTAAGCAGTTTAATATTTTAATATAGTAAACTGCTTAATATTAAACTGCTTAGATATTTTCATAACCTCCTATTTTATTTGTAGGTGCCGTATGGTGTAACCATCCCAATTCAAATCAAAGCGTTGTGTGCGGTACCATATTTGTCTTCGAACGTAAAAATAATAGACTTTGGTACAATAAGATGTGGCGACAAAGTTGTTTGTTCCATACCACTCAAAAATGTGTAGGTCGTGTTTTATTAGTATATTTATGAAATGGGTACTATAAGCACAGATAATAAAATGCTTTACCTAAATATAAGTAAGATCTTAATGAAACTATATTATGAATTATAATAAGATTATATAATATGTATTACAGTGGTAAACCTACATGCATTTGGTACGTTAATTTAAAAGCTAAAAGTCCGGGACCCAATCCTATGACGGTCTTAGATACCTCTGGTAAATATGAGCCAGGCGAAGGTGGATGGTTGAGTATAGCTTTTAAGCCCACTATGGAGGTATTGATATTTTCCTAAAATTATTTAGATTTTTATACGGTGTATGTAAATTATTAATTATTTTTTTTGCAGTTACCATATGAAGGAATTCTTATATTCAAATTCCATATGAATCCAAATAGAATGACTATTCCAGTTGTGGGACAAGGAATCTTACCTCAAATTCATATCATAGGACCGAACGTCAATTTCCCACCAACATTACCTTGGGCTGAAACTACTGATATATATTTTGGTTTAACAAATCCTTGTCCATTTCCAATTGAATTAATTATTGCTCATAGCGACATGTGAGTATTTTTCTGCGCTGATTATGATGTACCATTTTCGAAATCTATAATAACTTATTGAATATTTCAGCAAATGGAATCAGGAAGAAGAAATTTATCAATTGCTGTATAAATATTACAATAAACCGAATGAAATGTTAGTTTCGGCTATAAAACCCGGAGCGGGTATGCCTCAAGAAATATTGAGCTTTTACTTTAAGTTTAAGGAACAAGTTAGGAGGTATTTTATATCTTTACTGATTAAACTTATTTTATTACCTAACCCTTTATCACACTGTTAAACATTTTTCTCATAGATGTATCGAAGAAGAAGGTCAGATGTCCAAGGCGTCAACTGCAAGGCAATCTGCTTCTACTAAGTAAAAAATAATACTATATTACCAATTTAACATTAATGTGTAGATATATTACCTATAATTTTCTATACACTTTGATAGAAAAGCGCAAAAGAGTCCAAAAACAGCTCCAAAAGCTTCAACTACGAAGGATGCAGCTGGTCCGAGAAAAGCTAGAACTGAAGCAGAAATTGTTAATGGTATGGTGTTGGAATAGCCTTATAACCTTGAATGTATTATACTCGTATTGTTTCTTAAAAAACTTAACATTTACACAATTTTAATATTATTTATTTAAGATGTTATGAAATCAATGAAAGACAACGGCGTCGATCCTCTTAAGGAGTGTCTTGACGTGTGTGAAAGTGCATCCTCAGTTATTGATACTGACAGGCACTCAAAAGGGATGCTTATATTTTTTCATGGTTCACCATGTGAAGGTTTGTATATATTATTTAATGCCATGTTGTTTCACAATTCGACTCATCCTTTAAAAAATTTATATTTTAGAAATTCATTGCCAAGAAATAGCATATTCTACCGGAAAAGCACTTGGACTACCTACTATTAATGCAGACCTTTGTGTGGTAGAAGCGTTGTGTGTTAGTCAATGCAATGCAAAAATGGTGTTAATAACTGCTATAAATGAAATGTACGAACTGACACGAAAATGCAATAAAGATTCTGATGAAACGGGAATGGAATGTGAAGGTATTAATTCTTAATACCTAATTAAATTAAATAACACCGTGGTTCATTTTTGTTGGTGTATATTTAAACGACGTGTATCTCTCTTGTTTTGTAGATAATATATTTGAAGAAACTGATGATGAATTTGACATTATATGGAAGAAAATAGAGTTTTTATCAAACAGCAAAAATGTAAACACCCCTCGTTCCAAAGCAAGTGATAAAAAGAAAAAAAAGTCGCCCACGTCGTCTATAGCATCCCATACAGCGCTTGGAGCTATGGGCTCTACTACTATGTTCCATATGGTATGTTTATTTTTGAAGTGAAAACTTCTTTAGCGGCGTTGAGCACTTTTTCTGTAATGGGTATAAAACCTCAAACTCGCGTCAGGACACGTGACCTGATCGAAAAAGCGTAGGACGGATAAAATTCCAAAATATCAAACATGCTCAACGTTAATAATCACGTTTTCACTACTGCCGGCACTCCCAGAGTGCAACCCGTCTTTTTTTATAGGTTTAATAATAATATATTAGTGAACTATTTCTTAATTATTTTCTTAATAGGATTTGACACAAGAACTTCTCAACGATTTCTTCAATCAACCTAAATTCAGTCGTGGATTTATTGTGGACACCTTAACAAGTATCGTTTTTAAAAGCCCGTCACTAGTTATATCTACCCTCATCAAATGTAAAAGCAACATATGGAACATACATTTAGTATTGTGTCAATCAGATTTTTCAAAGTGGGCTCAAAATTATGAAGAAACTCAAAGAGACCATGATAATATCGATGAGTAAGTTATTTGAAATATATTATAACTAGCTTGCCGCCCGCGGCTTCGCCCGCTTTGTCTAAAACCTAATAAATTATATACTAAAACCTTCCTCTTGAATCACTCTATCTATTAAAAAAACCGCATCAAAATCCGTTGCGTAGTTTTAAAGATTTAAGCATACATAGGGACATAGGGACAGAGAAAGCGACTTTGTTTTATACTATGTAGTGATACGCAATTATCCTTTAATAAGCTTCACTATATGCGCTTGTTAATGCACAAAATGTCTTAGATACCTAACGATAGGGTCCAAAAATAAATTTCATAGTTTACGAAAAAAATATTTATAAAGCGATTAAGGTAAAATAATACTGCTCATTTATTTTAAGAAATATATCAAAAGTATATGACGAAACAGAAATAGCAGAGATAGTAGATTCTTTCGAAGATATGGGAGATGACGAGTACGAAAATGCAAATCCTGAACTTAAGTCTATTTATATTACCTACGGCTTAGAAGAAAGGAGAATGAAATATTACGAAAAAAGAGGGTAACTTAACTAACACTTGCATATAAATTCCAGTTCACGGTTTATTTAAAAAAAATACTTAAATAAATATGACCCATTTTTTTAGATACCCCAATGATAGTCCCAAGCAAGAGAAAAGTGCGAAAGGTAAAATTTATTTAAAAAGACATTATCTATTGTTTTTAAAGCAGTAGTACCTGCTATAAATTATAAATTAAATCTTTTAACAGATCGAAGTAAGTCATTATTGGTGGTTGATAACGAATCGAAGAAAAAAATTAAAAAAGACGATACGAAAGGTAAGTCAAGTTTGCAATGACTACATTGAATAAAAATCTAATATAAGTAGGTAATTTCTATTTTCAATAATAATAATTTTAATCGTTTTAGGCAAACCTACAAGTGAATACGTATTAATGAGTACAAAATATAATGACTATTTAAAAAACACGTATGAGACTTTAATTAATTTGGCAAATAATTGGATATTAGAAGAATGCGACGTAGGCTTCCCTATTGTTGGGTTTAATGGACAGGTTGTGGGTTCAACTCATAAAAAAGTAAAGAAAAAGTCGGAGATGCAATTACAGGTATTTAAATTTTAGTAGGTATATTAAAAAAAATCGTTGACGCTGTTTTAGTATTCTTTAGTTTTAAATTATTGTAAAATTTATTTTATAGGCATCTGAAGTCGATATCACTGACAGAGGATTCCCATTAACTCTAGTAATGTGTCCATGCTTGCGTTACAAGAAAGCAATTGTAAATATGTTTATACGATCAGACCTTGTCCGAGAAGCTCTTCAAGAAGAGGAGGTATCTGATATACTCAAATGTCCTGTGAATATCAAAGAATTTACAGTTTTATTGCCAAAAACATTCCCATTGATATTGAATGAAGAACCTCTGCAATGGCGTTATTTGGAGGAAGCGCCGGTATTTCCTTTTTACATTTATTAATTTATTATTTTCAAAACTCAAACTCAAACATTTATTTATTCAATTAGACTTCTTCTAGAAGCACTTTTGAAACGTCATTAAGTACATATTTTTAACATTTACCACATTTCGAAATATTAAACCCTGCTAATGATTTTAACTTTAAGATTAAAAAATGCGAATGCAATCCGCTTACTGATTTAAACTTACTGGATGATACAACACAAGAAAATGTACTCCATATACTCTCAAAATGGCATTGCACGTGTGGTAAAAAGGTAAGATGTTTAATATTTTAATCTTTGAATTTAGATATGAAATCGAACCATTAAAATTCATTGTTTTTTAGGTTACGTCTTCACAAACTTCAACAAGTGAAATTCCATCCCTGTCAGTTGAGAAAATATTATCAGAAGAAAATCCCGAGTACTTTTATCCCTTGCCATTACGTAGTGTGAAGTCCACGAAAGGTGTTTAATATGGATAATATAATTGTTTGTGTTAAATTTAGATTTTGTTACTGTTTTATGTCCTTGCAGTTTTAATTTTGTTCTTATCCTATAAAAATAATTAGACAAAATGTCTAGGCTGTCATCTTTATTATTCATCATCATTTTGTAGTTCATCTTATTTTGTAGTTGTGAGTTTAATAGGCTGAGGCAATTTTTGCCTGAGTTCAAAAAACTTATAGTTATTATATAAGTTCATGAACCCTTCCATTGGATTAAAGATTTTATTTATAATATAGATCATGACCATAGAATTGTACTGCATCCTGGAGATCTAGTTAGATGCAAATATTCATTTAGTCCACAAGTCGAGGGAAACTATAGTGTGAAACGATTTGTTGAAGTCAGCGGCTGGCCAGAATCTAGAGTTGAGATAAATATTTCCGGTATTTGTGATTTGCCAAGGTAACAAAATCATTTTTGAAATTTCCAAATTCAACTGGTATAAGATCCTTAACAAAAATGACTTTATTGTTAAGGATCTTATACAACCCAAAGACTTCTATTTAAACTGAGTTTATATATTATAGAAGTGTTTGATACAACCATGATAAGGTTTTATTTATTACTTTCATTTGTTTAAATTTTCAACCCCGCTTAGAATTAGGTTAATAGAAAGGTAAAGTACACCCTTTCTTATTTACCATTCTTTATTTACCCCCACTGCAGATTAGACAGCCGACCCAAGAAAATGTTTGAAAATTTTGTTAGAAGAATCGTAGAAGACAAAGTTTATAAAGTAACTTACATAGATGAACAGAAGTTATTTGAATTTGGACCTATTTTCATTGGAAGTAACCGGTAATTTATAAACATTTAAATCTTAAAACTAGCAAATAAACCAACACCCTTATGTCAATAACTCAAAATAATGATCAGCAACAACAAAATTGTAGGTAAAAAGTACATAGCTATTCATTCTCAGAGGTACATAATTTCGACTTAAATATAATTTATATTTATGTAGTAACAATTTTTCTTAGGATATATGAAGAGCACTATTCAGTCGACCTAAGAAATTCTTCATTAATAACAGCAGACGTAGTCATAGAATTTTTGGAAGATACATCAGTTTTTCAAATTGACAAAACATTTATACGATTAGAGGTGAGTAGATAATAATTAATTATAATTTATAACCATCATAACGCTTTTTAAGATGACTCACCGTAATTAAATATGTAGGTATAGCTTTTTTTAATTTTAATGATATAATGTTTTTGTTAGCCTGGTTGTCGAGGAAAAGTAACTGTCTTCGCGGCGCCCGCAGATCTCGGCGTTCACACAAGCGTGCTTCTATTTTGCGTAAAGGATAATCCAGAGATAGTTTCAATAAAAATAGCTTGCACTGGAGTTGTGCCTGTTGTAGAAATTCTACCGCTGACAAAGACTATTGGTTAGAAGTATATATTAATTCACTTAAGTATTTCTATCAGCTCATGATGTTTACCTTGCTTGGAAACGTAAATAAATTCTGACAATATTATTCTTATTTGTTTTAGTTTCTTTGGCATATTTACTAAGTACCATTCATTTGAAAAAGCTTGAATTTTTTCACGGTAAGATTTTTTTTTCAGAATATGGCCGACATTTACTATACAGAAGAGAAGATGATCGTTTCATTGTTAAAAATGACTCAATATTACCAATCATGTGGCAAATTCGTAATCCTCAGGATTTTATTGAAGATTTTATAATAGCGCAGACATCTGGTATAGTTCAGCGCCAAGATAATCAAGTTGTGCCTGTCACCTATATTGCCTGCAGAGTTGGCGTGACAGCTCATAAACCCCTCACAATTGATGTACGTATTTGAAAAAGTGATTAAATTGTTCATCTTATTTCCACTACCAATAGTACCGATATACGATAATATAATACGATAATTCCACAGATATACGATGCTGAAGGGAGAGGAAACCCAATGATTGTGGATGTTCTTTATTTATCAGCAGAATGTTATGATGTTATGGTTGAGTGCGCTTACGAAAATCCTAGTGAAAATTTTTTAAATTATGGCAATGTTAAAGTGAATTCCACAGTTTACCAAGAAATGTACCTCTTGAATAGAGGCAAATATAATATTTTTTACAAGTAAGTTATTACAGGAATAGTAGAATAGACAATAAGCTGAGAAGAAATTCAGGATTGAACTAATAATTGTTATTTATTTTTTTCGATATTTTAGATTAAAAAAGGTCAAAAACTTCCCTGAACCTTCATTATTGAAGTCGTTTGAGGCAGTACCAGACTATGGGGTTATACCACCAACCTTGAAACTAGCAACGATAGAATTTGAATGTACACCTACTACCTCCATGAATTTAATAAACGTCCCAGCATATACATGTTCATTGTTAGATGGCAGTAAAAATCAAGTAGTTGTAGCCAAATTTCCAGTTTGTGTTACTATTGCCTCGTTCTACAATACGTTAGTAATCTGTGGTATACTTTATTATTTCCATGAATTAACGATGATATAATGAGATTCATTAACCAATAAATTATCTCTAGGTTTACCCTCTTTCCACTGGGAGAACTGAATTTTCATATAATACCGGTTGGTAGTGGTGTAATGCGGGATGTAATTTTAAACAATACCAGTAAATGCCCAATAACGTACGAAATTATACTACCGCCTGAATATCAACCTGATCCTGATGCACCTCTACCTGCGGCGAAATTAAAAGACAATAAGTATGGCAAATGAATAAGTGACCCTTAAATTCATGACAACCGTTACATTCTCTTTATTTTTTTAGAATTAAAAATCCACCGCTTAAATGTGGAAATTTCTTCATAATGAATGACGATAATTTACTCGCTCCGGGAACAAGTCGGACACTTCAAATACAATTTATGGCGACAGCGGCTAAAACATTTGAAGAAACAATCAAGTTTATTATAAGTGACACCTGTCCAGCCGAAGCGTGCGGCGTACCGCTTAAATTAGTTGGCACTGGTGCGATGCCCACGTTAGACTTCTGGAATATAGAAACAACATTCCGAGAACATTTAATTGTGAAAAATCTTTCTGAATATAAAGTTCCAGAGGTCAGCACGCAAACTTTCAACAAGATAAGCATTGGTGATAAAATTAAAAAAAAATATATTTTTGCTTGTTTCAGTCATCGCCGCATTGTGTTTTCGTAGAAGATTCGGTGACATTATATTTTTATTGCGTGAATGTCAACACAAGTTATACAGCAACAATAGACTTGTACAATAGTGGCTTAGTAGCTTCTGTTCTTAGTATGAAACTGCATTACCAGTCTAACTCAAACCCTGATATTTTCTCGTTGGATAAATATGAAACTCACATCGAGCCATTATTACATAAAAATCTAGGAATAATATTCAGCCCAAAGACTCTTGTAGTAAGTTCAATACTTCAAAGTGCCTGTGATTTTCTTTTTATCACTAGGGACTAACACTTAAAACCATTTTTAGGAGTATAGAGCTGTTCTGGAAATTAAATTAAAACTGCTTGATAATCAGGAACAATCGTTTAGAGTCTGTTTAATTGGTGAAGGTGTCATCCCAAGGATTCGCCTGGTGGCCCCCCAATTACGGCACCATAGAATCGCATTGTTGCAATTCCCAGTAACATGTTTAGGATCTATCAGTAACAAACAAATACGCTTTAGAAATATAAGTTCGGTCAAAACTGAAGTGATTGCAGAAGTATTGTGTCCACTCAAAGAAGAACGACCTATATTTTGGATAACAACAAGTCATGGTAGTGAACGTATGATTTTGCAAGGTAACAATGGTACGGTGCATTTTCAATAAATGATACTATTATAATATTTCAAAAAGTATGTCAATGTAATGATTCTTTTTTTATTTAAGATGATATTAATGATTGTATGCGACTCATATTACGTCCGAAAGAATTAGCTACATTAAATGTACATTATAATCCAATACGAAGAGGCAGAATTTCTTGCGATGTTAAACTAACGATATTTGAAAATCCGTATGAATTTTTCGTTGTTAGTATTTTATACATAAACATTACCTGTTATTATTTGTTTTAAATCTGATACAAATGATTACATACATGATTTTGTGAAGGTATTGTGTGAAGCTGAAGCATTTATGGAAGATGTTATATTACTGGGTCTAGAGATGCTTTCAATGGATCTTGATTTGGATGCATATAAATCAGCAGAAGGGTAATTTAATACATTTTTTGCTGCAATAATAGCTCACTGCCTATGGTCTGATAAAATAAAACTAACTATCGAGTAAAGTATACAAAACAAAGAACTATGATAGCAATTAAAAGATAATATAGAATTTCACAGTAAAATATTGATTTTTTTTTATGTCGTTTAACATTTTTTGCCTGTACAGCACTGTGTCTACAGTTTCTACGTTAGATAGTAGAAAGAAGAGTAAAAGTGCAGCACCGTTTGAAAAAAGAAAATCCAAAGTAGATACAAAGAAAAGTAAAAGAATGTCGCAAGCGTCGGTGAAACACAGTGACACTACAAGTAGTATGGAACATTATGTACAAAAATATGTTCTGGAATTTGGTAAGTACAACATTAAAAACCCATATTTCAATATTGGCATGAATCTGTAAATAACAAGAACATTTCAAGGACGATAGTATATTGCAGGTGGGTGCGAACTTTGTACAATTCAAAAAAGATCCGTCATAATGGTCAACAATTCTGAGAAAATGTACCGATTTAGTTGGGAAGAAGCAGAACCTATAGTTGTTAGACCATCAATTGGTTACATTTTACCTGGGGAAGAAAAAGATTTGGAAATAATGTTCTTCTCCCAGAAACCTGTTTCAATCAAAAAGGTAAAATCTCATGTTATTGTTATGGGTTACTTAAATGTAATAATTTTATAAAATTTACTCCTACAGGAGTTTCTAAACCTTTCTTTAATGGCGGTTGATGACGCTATGACTGCTGACATTCGAGGTATAGCTTGGGACAATCGACAGACTGTTACCA
Organism: Colias eurytheme; assembly: GCA_907164685.1. NCBI lineage: Eukaryota > Metazoa > Arthropoda > Insecta > Lepidoptera > Pieridae > Colias > Colias eurytheme. The sequence goes on from CAJQZN010041582.1 coordinate 38,956, forward strand.
TATTTGACCACAATGAGTATGTTATTTCCTATTATATAAATATCTTTTAGTTTTTTCTTTTTGAAATTAATACAAATGGTCAAATTATAGAGACATTTGTGTAAATGAGAGATATGAAGAAATCATCACAGAACAGTCCCACGTAGCACCTGAAAATGTACTCGATGTTTTAAATATGATCGTTGTTTATTCTGCTTTAACTGAATACACAAAATATACGTGTGATTTACGAGAAGACATCAATTTGGAGGATACCTTTATCTATCAAGTTAGTTTTCTATCAATTTAATATAAAATCTAAAAAATAATCTTTTAATACCTAATGCGATTTACATTTTACAGACAAGACACTTCAATTTCAAAGTGAAAAATGTTGGAAAGGTTCCAATGAAAGTTTTTTGGAACTTTGTTATTGATGATGAATTTCCAACAAGAATAGATAAGCCTCTAATAAAGGTTGGTTTCTGTAGCAATTATAAGTTATTTTAAATAATAGCTAGAAGATTATAAATTTGCTAACATTCCACTTTTTTACATTCATGATAAATATTCAATTAAACTCAATAAACACATTTCATTGTAACAGAGAGCGATGGAAACTGTCGAAGAAGAAGATGCGAACAATATTTGCGGTGATTCTATTAATCGTGAATCTGATGAGAATAAAAACGATGGTGAATATTCATTTCATGACATTGGGATTTATGAGACACCATATGAATAGAACTGAGTTTGCTTTCTTTTTAGATCCAAGTAAAGTAACGCTGTTTAGTGAGAAAAGTAGCAGAGAAAGTGTTGATACATGGTTTGAAGTGGACCTACCGTTTATGATAGAGCCAACCAAAGAATGTTTAAAACCAAATGAAAGTTGCACTTTTAAAGTTACGTTTGCGCCTCTTGATGCATTTATGTACAAAGTTAGACTTAAAAGTGTAATAGGTAATTTTCAGAATATTTACATTTTTTTTAGATTATGTATGAAACTCACATAGATGGTGAATTTAAGAAAAACTATATTCACAGATAACTTGGATCCATATGACATGAATATATCATGTAAAATAACAGCAAAATCTTCAATTCCCTACGTACATTTAGATATTGAAGAAAGCGATTATTTAACATCAGGAAGAAGAAAAGTTTCCGGTGTAGCATTACCAAAACATATCACAGTATTAGAGTTTAATGTACTCGGTTCCGGGTGTTATAAAAAGTATGTGTTTAGTAGTAAAATATGATTTTGAAAAGTTACTAGGTATATGCTTCGTTATTCTGCGATAAGTACTCTTTTAGATAAATAAATTTATTAACATACTGGGGAATAGAAAATTGGACATATATTACCTACGATCTTACTAAGACCGAAGATGTTTGTAGCTCTCGATCTACATTCTTATTTTTTTAACACATATATCAATTCTATTTTAAAGGATCTTTAATGTTATCAATCCCACAAGCGAAGCGTATGAATTTATATTTGAAATGGTGATGTCGGAAAAACCGGAACTAATACCGGTACATTGTAACATGCTAAAAGGTTACGTGGAAGGCGGAACATCAACAGAAGTTGAATTTACATTTTCACCAACTGCACCAGGGGTATATTATGTTTTTTTTTAGACTAGATATAAATTTAAGATTTGCTCTAGATCACGGGCGATGGTGGTCGCTGACGCTGACTCTAAAGAGACCCACCTGCCTTTTTTGGATAGTTAAGTAATTATATGATAGATAAATTAACTAATCCTATATATTTTATTTAGGTTTATGAATCTCAATGGAAGTTTATAATTCCTGTATACTCGATAATAATGAATCTCCTCGTGGTGGGAATTGTACGAGAGCCGGATATTTCTTTCGTACCAACGATACTCTTAATACGGAATTCATTAGTAGGATTCACTACAGAAAATATCGTTTTATTGAAGAACAACGAAAGCGAAGCATTGAACTTTGAATTTAAAGGAAATTCTCTATGTAATGAATCCGGCAAGACACCGGTCATCGTAGAGCCAGAAAAGGGAGTTTTGAAAGCTCAATCTGAAACCGAAATAAAGTTCGTATATAATTAATTCCTTCATTTGTTCATAGTACAAAGTGAGACTTCATATGTGTCACCACTTTACATTCACATTATGCTTTTCCACAGAATTATTTACACGCCAATACAAGATGGACCGCTTTCGTTTAAAATTTTCTGCAGCATACAATACTTGACCAAGCTACTAACACTGTGTGTGAACGCCCTAAGTCATTCTATCAAACCTAAAATAACTTATTATTTGATCGGCAATGACCACATTCTGAACAGTGACGCACTTACAAATATTCATCTTGATCAGGTGGGCTTTATTTGGTTATTTGAAATGGCATTGTTCTTACTGAAACTTACTAAACATTGAAGAAAATGATATTTTATGCCTTATTACTTATACAATTTAATTTTCAACGTTATTTACTTTCTGCATATTCAAGAAGTTATGATAGATTTATGTGACCTGCAGTAATAGCGGATGTGCCTTTGCACGGTTGGCTTGCGCAACATAAAGTCAATAATAATTATGAAATAATAAATTTCTTTACGTTCTCTCAGACGGCGTCAACATACCAAAGAACAATACCATTTTCAATAAAGAACGACGGCTCAGCAACGTTCTATTTCGAATGGCACTACAACTGCAGTTCTGTGAAGAAGTATCTACAAGTTAGCGTAGAGCCTAACAGTGGTCACGTTAGCCCCGGCAATACGGTGGAATGTACCGTCTACTTTACGCTGAAACAAGTTCCTGTACAAGCGTTTCCAATTACTTTATCGGTAATTCATTAACATAATATCAGTGTCTTTAATACAGGTTACCTAGTCGGTCACTTAGCAAAGATGCTCTTAGGTTAGGTTAAGTTTGATTGAAACTTAACCTAATTTGAATGAACTTTGAATTTGAATAGTATAACATAACGATCAAAGCAAATAATCGAAACATTTAGAACATTAGAATATTTTGCTTAGCCTGACTCTATTTTTTTTATAACTCTCCTAAAATTAAGCTGATATAACGTGTAAGTTAATTATCTAATCTAGAGCTAATAATGTAGGTATACGTATTTGAAAAATAGTAAAAAAATGTTATTTAGATTTCCGATGGACCTGAATACAACATTTATCTCCACGCTGAAATAGAAAAGCCGTTGTACCACTTTTCCTGCATGGAATATGACTTTGGAAAATGTATAGTTAATGCTCCGGATACAACGTACAAGAAAAATATCGCCTTTGAAAACGACGATAAAGAGCAAATAACGTAAAAAATTAAAATATTATTCTATGTTTCAAAGAATTGAATTTATTTCTCTTTCATATTTTTTTAAATTTGATTAATAATTTATTTTATGTTAATTACTAGTAATACTTTTTGTATATTAAATTTCTAGCTTGGACCTTAACTTTTCAAGCATACCAGAATTATTTGTTTACCATCGGAACGAAGCAATTGTAGAAGCCGGTCAGCGAATCAAAATCTCGATTTACTTTAGACCTAAACAAGTCAAACAATACGAGTTTAAATTACATTTCTGGGTGAATTCATTGTGTGAAGAGATTGTTACAATTAAAGGAGAAGGTTTGGATACACACGATTTTATTAACACAAATGTAATCGATATTAAAAAATACCGTTTTAAATGTATCATTTGCGATATTTCAGGAGTCCCGCTTCTCTTCGATTTATACGAAGGCTGTCAAAAGAGTTTCGATCTTGGGCCTGTGAAAGTGGGAGAAAAAATAATCCGTCAAATCGAAGTAATGAATCACAGTAAAGTGCCCATAGAGGCTAGTTTTATTTTCCGGGATACTTACGGTATTATTGACGATGGTACAAAATCTGAGGGCACCAGTGTCTGCCTTAGTCCCAGCGCTGCCAACACGCAAGTAACAGCTGATGCTGGTCCATCTAGGTAAGTAATAAATCTTACGAGATGTATGAATCAAGCCCACAGATTTTAAATGCATTTTACGACTCATTAGAAATGAAATGCTGCAACGATACAAGGATAATAAAATTCAAGAGCAAATTGCTATGGATATACAAAATGCACTCACGTCGTTAAAGGTTATACCAAACAAATGCGTCATAAAACCGTATAGGAAAGTGCCTCTGAAAATTCAATTTAAGCCGATCGGGATGATCAGTAAGCTGAATGTTCAGGTAATCAAGACTGTACATCTACCTATTATAAAAAGGCCCTTACTCACTCATACTTAAAATATCGTTGCGCATGTTATGTATGTATGTTACCTATTGCGGTTTTCGATGAGACTTTGAATAACGAAATATCGTTTTAGTTGAACATGAAAGTATTTCAATTTGAGCGACCCCTAGTACGTCTCAGCGGCAGTGCCACCGGAATGAGTTTGTGCTTCAGCCAAAATTCGTTGCAATTCGGACGAGTTCGCAAGCGCGGTTGCAAGATTCTTAAAGTCATGTTGTTAAATAAAGGAGACTTTGGTGCGAGGTAATAAATTTAAAGATTCTAGATATCTACTCCATATTTATTTTAAGATATTTTCTAAGTATACTTAATTCACATTCATAAACAAATCTAGATTTTGGTGGCAGCCATTGAAATCAGACGAATTTCAAATATCACCAATGCAAGGCAACATTGCAGCGCGCACAAATGTTACCTTCACAATAACGTTCAGACCCGCCGAACATAATCCCTTTATTAAAGTTTGGGTAAGATTATCATGCCTTCTACTTCTACTAGATACCTATATACAACAATAAAATAAAAAGTGGAAAAATAAACATGTCTGTCCAGAATGGTTTTTATGAAAACTTTTATCCGTTAAATAAAATGTTCCAATTATGAATTAAATTTAAATTGCATTTCTTATTCTGAATGCCCAAATAAATTAATGATATCCTGTATGAACCCATTTTACTTGATTTTGTTTTAGTTATTTACATTTTACGGAATTTATTTACTAAATATTAGACCTACCGGCTACCTTTATCGGGCAGTTACCAGTGATATAAATGTATTTCGACAGGCTAGTTTGAATATTGAAAACTACCCTCCACTAGAATTGGCTATGTACGCAACATGCGTAGATATTGGGAATGTTCAGAATAAAACTCTATATTTAGAATGCCCAGTGAGGGAAGTGCAAACAGGATATATAGTGGTCACAAACCCGTAAGTATATGTTTAAATAATGAACTAACAAAAAAAGGATAAATTAGCTCTATCATTTGTTATTGACATTGTAAATTATTTGTAGAAATCGAAAAACAATATTTCTATTTATTTCTACATTAATTGTAATTACCACTCCAGGTCAGACGATCTCTGGTTAGTGTTGTCTGAAGGATCAGGAGGACCATTTGAAACGCTAAAAGAGTTTAACGTAGAGCCAAATTCCACATTCGACATACCCGTCCACTTCAAACCCAAAACAATTGGAAAGCATGAGGTTACTATTATAAAACAGCGCAGTAATAGATTTGAAAATAAATAAATTTTGTACTGATACAATATTGTAATCACAGGCACAAATATTATACTCCCCATTGGGCGAAAGCGCGCTTTTCGTCCAGATGGTTGGGGCAGCAACTCATCCCAACCCCAACGGCACTATAAACATCAGTGTTGCGGCTAAAGACTTCCATACTGAGGAGCTATTTGTGTACAATATTACAGAAGTATGTTGAATATTCCATTATGTTTTTAAACCTAACTTATTTTTGGTAAAACGATTTTAATTGTAATAGGTTGTTATCATTTTCTGACGTAAACTAAAGTCCTTTTAGCAATATCTATACTAATTACTAACAACTAACAAGCCGATTTTTCAGTTCCCGGAGTCATACTTGGTATCCACAGAAATCGTGAAGGTCATACCAGAGAAATTCGAAGGATACTATGAAATACACCACCCTGACACCGTAAAAGTATGGGGTGAAGCTGCTGCCACATGTAGATGGAAGTTTGTTTGTTACGAGGAATGTGAAATACAAGCCAAAGTAAATTTGTCCCCTATCTGTTTTATTATAATGTAACTAATAGTAAATTTTGCTTATTGTAACCATTTTCAAGGTTTTGTTCGTCAACGAAGATACTCGTGAATACCAATTTTACAATATAATAGTGATCGTGACTCCAAGTAAAATTGTGGACACCCTAACGTTTACATCCCGCGCCCGCGAGTCCGTTCAAAAAGAGCTGGTTATCAAGAACCCACTGTCTTCAGATGCTGAATTTCATATAATATCTGATAAAGTAGAATGCGCTAACAAGATAATGGTCAACAGGAAATCTGAGGTTGTTTTTATTTTTATCTTTCTTCGTTTAACAACGATAGCATAATTATTAAATTAATCGCTATTTAGCATATACTTTTTCAAGTTGCCGAGAAGTTTCTTTAATTTTATACAGGCTGTTCTTGTGATGACGTATTCCCCACTTGTCGTCGGAAAAACGGAGGAATTTTTAGAAGTCAGTAACCACTTGGTCGGTTCCTACATTTACGGCATAGTTCTTACATGTCTACCAGCTAAGGAGAAGAATCTAGAATTTTCTACGCCTTTGGGCACTTCGATACCATTGCGTCTACGAGTGCAAAATAAAACGGATGTGAGAACAGATTTTATCGCAACGGTGAGTATCTACCGAATTGGTTCTTTAAATAATTTCGTAATACTACATATAATGATTTGTTAAAGGCAGTGTGAAATAAACAAAGTATGATGTTAAAATGATAATACGTGGATAATATTATGTACTACCGACTACTATTTAGTGCTACTAAATAGTAGTCTAATTGAATAAATGAATGTTAAATGAATGTTTGAGTTTGTACATATCAATTTTTTTTAAGAAGATTGAATCGAGTCGGTAATCTTGAATAGGCTGTACCTAGGTAGTAACTTTAAAAACAGTAGACGTGGGATAATGTAAAGATTCTGTAGAAATATAAATTAATAATTAAACACAACAGGTATCACATCCCTCAATAATAACTGAAGCGGAATATTCTTTAGGCCCGTTTGAAAAGGGCAAGTTTCAAGCAAAGTTTGAACCTACTGAGCTTGGAGTTCAGCACTGTAGGGTATCTTTTGATTCGCCCATTGCTGGGGAATTTGTGTGAGTAACGAATCATTTATCATTATGGACTTGTACTTTTAGTTACGTAACCAAATGATATTTAATGTATTAATGTATAATGATACTAGCGGCCCGCCCCGGCTTCGGCCTTCGCCCGTGGTACATATGAAAAATAGATGTTGGCCGATTCTCAGACTTACCCGATATGCACAGATAATTTCATGAGAATCGGTCCACCCGTTTCGGAGGAGTATGCAGACTAACTTTGTGACACGAGAATTTTATATATAAGATTTATTTAAAAAATGTTTAGATCTAAAAGACATATTTTATTGATCGCATAAATTCTCAACTGCGACTAGACAACTAAATCACAGAATACAAATTTTATATTTGGATTCTGTGATCTCAGTATTTTCGGAACCAAAAAATAAAAATACTTCTCGATTCCGGCCCATTTCAAAAATGTAGTTAGTACATAATGATAAACGACTTCAAAAACTACAGTCATCTACTTACAGATTCAACATAAAAGGAATCGCTACTGAACCAAAGCCCCAGGGTCCGTATGAAATAAGAGCTGGTTCATACACAACAATCACATTCAAAAATGTATTCGAAGATACACGAATGTTTAAAATATTTGTTGATAAAGACGAGTTTTATGTGAAAACAACATACGAACCACTGAAACCGAAAAAGGTAATTGTTTGAGCGCATTTATAAAAACTACTAGATTTCCGCCCGCGGCTTCGCCCGCGTTTTCAAAGGAAAACCCGTATAGTTCCCGTTCCCGTGGGATTTCCGGGATAAAAACTATCCTATGTGTTAATCCAAGTTACCCTCTATATGTGTGCTAAATTTCATTGTAATCGGTTCAGTAGTTTTTACGTGAAAGAGTAACAAACATCCATACATCCATACTTACAAACTTTCGCCTTTATAATAGTATTAAGATTTGTCAATGGGTAATTAAAATAAGTTAAGTAAGCTTTGCTTGAAAGTTTTAGGGTGTAAAAAACGTGAATAACATATTGATAAACATTTTTATATTCAGGATATTAAGATCCCAGTTTACATAAATGACAATATAGTGGACTGGGCGTCGCGGGAATACCCGACTGGATGCCTCACTATTGAGACTTACGAACCATCGGACCCGAAAGTCCAGTGGACTTATTTCCTACAAGGACTGCCATAACTTTTAATTTTGTGTAATTTTCTTAAATATATTTTGTTGTAGTAGTTAAAGAAGTGTCTTATTTAAAAATGATATTTAATATAAAGTGTAAAGGAGTAAATTTAAATAGCTCTAACAGGTTAAAATGTTTTTGGGATAAATTGTTGTTATTCCAAATAGAACAGAATATGTATAAAAGAATATGTCAAAGGAGAATATTTATTACCAATCCTTCACACTAAACTCTTGTACAACATCATCTTTATCTGGAATATTATCTTCAGACACTGACTTCTCCTTGGTTACTTTCTGTACTTTATTTTTCTTGGTTTTCTTTTTTAATTTCTTTGTTTTTGGCTTTTCATCATCTTCTTCGAGTTTAAAATTATCCGCATCTTCTTCACTATCAGATGGGAACAATACAAGTGGTCCTTTCTTTTCTGGTTTAGTTTGTTTATCTTCTGTTTCAGCTATTTTAGGTCTCTTTATCATAGGAAGTTCACCAGCTAACTCATCATTCTTAGTTATCTTCTTACGTTTTTGAATTCTGTTTATTTTGCTCCAGTTATCATAGAATGCCAGTAGAGGTGTACCCTTTGCTTTGATACTAGCTTCCCATGCTGCTATCATTTTATCTTCATGAAGAGAGAAACTGATTTTTGCTCTTTCCTTCTCAATAAACTTCGAGTTTTCTTCAATTTTCTCCAATAACTGCCTTATTTTCTTTGTATAGTTTGCTACTGAACATGTTTTTAGGAATTGTTTCATCTGAAAAAAAATAATATAATTATGTATTAACACCTCCAGTTAAAAGTATTTATCTATTTGAATTCACTCCATCTAACATTGCAATATAATATGAGGATTATATTAATTTATATATCATGAAGGTACTTTACTAAAAAAAGAAAAAAAGATATCCATGATTCAAATAAAGGTCTATGATTGAAACCTCAGCTTGATAAAATGTTAAATAACTTACTTGTAGTACAGTAAGCAATGACATATCTGGGAATGCAATGCTATGTGATTGGCTAGCCGTGTACTCTAAAAGAAGAGCATAAACCCTGTCTATAACTGAGTCCTTGAAACCATTCTCAGCTAACTGTGATTTTGCCAACCTCAATATACATGAGAAATCCAGTGGCTTCATTGACACTTTCTTGTGTTTCTTATTAAAATCATATGATGTTAAAACCTAGAAAAAATAACAAATAAGTAAAAAAGAAATTAAGTTTGACTTCAACTTGACTCAATCAAAAATTGTTTTATTACCTCAACTAAGTAGGGCAGCACTGGAATAAATGTATTTGTTTCTTTGGACAAATTTATTAGAATCTCAACACAATGGAATCTCAAAGGATAGTATTGATGTGTTGGCACCAGTTTAATAGTGTTTGTTATGACCATTACTAGAGGATAGAGTAATGCTTGTAACTGTGGTTTGTTTGAAGTGGAAGAAATTAAATCTGCCCATAGATGCAATGAGTTAACAAACTGCCAATTATACACAGCCTGTCTATTCTCAACTTTCTGTACAACAATAGCATTTCTGAGATGTATAGCCAACTGCCTGATGTAGAGGAAAACATGTTGATAAGAAACATTTAAATCCAAAGCAAACATTTCCACTAGAGATCTTCTCATGAAGTTTATCCCTGGCCATGTAGAAGGACTCACGAACTTACAGTTCTTTACATATGTCATATACATGGCTTTTAGTACTAAATGAAGTAACTCTGTTTGCTGATTTCTGGTGATTCTCAATATGCTCAAAAATGCCAGCACCCTGACAGTTTCTTCTCCAGTTGACCACAAGGAAAGAAGCTTTTTGAGTGCTAACTTTGATATTCTTGTGAAACATGCAACATAAATTGACATTTGATGCAAATGTTTTAGAAGTACTGTAAGTATATTTTCTGAGGTAACACCACCAAGTAATTTTAATAAATCTCTCAGGTATGACACCAAGTGACCCTTTAGTTTAGTGAAATGTTTACTCTTTTGTGGGTCTTTGTCTGACTTCTCCATCCCCAAGTGGTTTTTGAGTGCAGGAGGTAAATATAAGACACACATTTGAATTACTGCATTGAATACAGAAGAACCTGAAAATAAAAATTTTTTATAGATTTAAACTTAACAAAGAATAATAATAACAATTTAAAATATATCTCTAGAGAAGTAATCAATATGTTTTAAGTATGCACAAATACAAAAAAAAAACAATTACATTAAACTAACCTTCAACTTTGTATTCCCCTGTGGAATCTCCATCGTCACTAGTAGCCCTCACCATTGCAGCATTAAACACTTTGATAACAGTTGTCAATGTACTGCGCTTCACAGTCCCTTCAGCTTGCAGTTTGGATTGCCAATGTGCCACCATTTTTAAAGTTACTTTCCCAGTAACAGGTTTTGCACCCTCATCCTTTACAAAATTATATATTTCATAAGATATTATAAGTTTAGTTGATACTACATAATAGATACAAGATAAGTAGCGAGAGAAGTTTAAAAATTATTTGTTTACACATAATTATTGAAATAAAATAATTAAAAAATTTGAAGAAAAAAGTTACATTTTTAGAAAATTAAATTTTTCCATAACCCATCCATGCATGCAAACTTCATCCATATTACTAGTGCATTATGAGTTAAATTACCTCGTAATCACTCTCATCACTGTCCACTGTGAGTGGTCCTGGTAAATGCACTTTATCCTCATCGTCATTATCATCATCCTCTTCGTCCTTATCTGAACCTTCCTCACCGGAATCAACACCAAAGTTTAGCAAGTTTTCATCATTCTCTTCCAAAAAGTTGTAAAAGTCGGGATCTATGTTCTTGAGTTTCTCAAGCGATTTTTTATGGGTTTCGGGGTCTAAGTCTTCCTCAGAGTCTACTTCTGTAAATTTTAAGTAAATTATTATTACATCTAAAAGATATATTCATACATAATAAAAGAAATAAAACAGTTTCTTGGTCGAAACTCTAACCTGATTCATTTGATGACATCTTCTCAATTTTCTTCTTCATGTTAGATTTCTCTAAAAGCTTTCTACCTCGTATGTACGATTTTTAAACAGTACGTGTTATCGTTCCAGTAAATAATAGAAATTTCTATAACTGTATCAAAAATAAACCATGCTTTCATGGAATTCATTCACAATACACAAACCATGCGGTTTTGACAGTTCTGTCAGATGTCATATACATTGACGGTTTTGACATTGACAATTGAAAGTAATCACAGACTAAACACGATGTGTTATTGGATAATGTAGTAAGGTTTTTTTAAATTTATTCTGTGTGTTGAAGGATGCTATAGCTGTCAAATTTAAAAAACGAACAGGTGTTAATTATTAATTATACTTAAACTAATTCTGTTTATATGATACCCATATAATTTAAAAATTCTATAGTTCCCTCTCCTAAAATACGAGCATCATTCTTGAACTTCTAAAGTCAACAATAAAACTGTTTGACACTGGCAAATAGTTCAGTCGTTTAACCATCAAAAAGAAAAAAAAGCTTTTTTGACAGTAGACATTTGACATGCGAAACTGAAATCTCAAGTCGAAGATTTTCTAGAAACACGGACGAAAAAACGTACATAATACGACGGAGTATACTTTTTCGTGGATCTCTTCTGACAAATTTATTATATTTTCAAGTCAATAAACTAATAATCACTAGTGTCAAATTAAATAACATCTCGATCTAAACAATCCAATAGTTTTCCGAATCTTCGTACCGCACATAAATTCATCATCAACCTAAATAAACCGGTAAGAGCTTATTTTTATGCTGATTAACCATAGTTTAATAATATTTTGGAATTGTTTAATGATTTTAATATTATCGCAGCAGTTATTTATAATTTATAAATATTTTTATTTATTTGCTCAAGGTTGCATCATGTTGTCTCGAATGTGCGTAGCTCGCTCTGCACTCAATGTGACACAGACATTGAAAACACCAGTTCCCCAAAAATTTGTACCCAGAAACTATGTTATTAGAAATTATGCCCGAGAGCCTAGATCTCGCGTTGCCACACGCACACAACCCACTATGTGGGAAAAATTGATGGCACCAGCTGGTCCGAATGGTAAGTCTTTTAAATTTTTTATTCGTTATACAACATTTAACTTCCTAGTAAGCTTTATTGAGCAATAACATCCAATTTAGACCACATTTTATATTGGTAAAATGTTATGTAATGAAAATTATTTAACTTAAATTTTCAGCATTCAGTTTGGGAAAAGGTGCATTGGCAGGAGCATCAGCAGTTGGTCTAGTGGCTCTCTGCTATTATGGTTCTGGAGTAAAACCTGGCACTCTCCAGGAGGCACAGTGAGTAATCACTTTTGTAAACTATCACATTGATAGATCACTATCATAAAGTGATAAACAGAAGTTGATAGCATGTTAATCCATCTAGATTATAACATTATTATTGTAAAAAAATATATGTGGTAGTAATCTACGAAACAACAACTAGATACACACAGTTTTATTGATATCAGTTATGTAAACAAAACAATTGTTTAACTAAAATTTGGCTTTACAAAATTAATTATGTACATATTGGCTGGAATTTGAATATGAGCCAATCATCATGACATACTTATTTACGATGGAAGAATTATTGTTTATTTATTCAAAAGCTCAAAACATCTAATATATACATACTTCCAATATTATGTAACTGTTGATAATGAGTCATTTTCCTTTTACGGAGCACTGAGGAACAGTTTTTATAAAATCCATTTATAAATACTCTTTCAGCAAATTATGTAAACAGTTTTATTCTAATTACTAGTTCTTATTATAAACCTGGTAATTAAAAACAATTTTATATACAAACTTTTTTTTGTTATTTCAGTCTCTGGCCACAATATGTTAAAGATAGAATCAAGGCAACATATGGATACATAGCTGGATCTATTGTGCTCACCGCAGGCAGTGCCATCACAGTCTTCAGAACGCCAGCACTTCTAAACTTGGTTGCAAGAAATGGATGGATGGTAAGAGAAAATTAATTATGTTTACTTTGTAAAACATTAGTTAAATCAACATTTGAATTTTGATGTTACTATATACATATTTTCTTTATTGTTATAGTCTATCATAGCAACCATGGCTCTTATGATTGGGTCTGGCATGGTGGTGCGAGGCATGGAGTACAAGCCTGGCTTTGGAGGGAAACAAATAGCTTGGATGGTCCACACTGGCATCATGGGGGCAGTCATTGCACCTATCTGTTTCCTTGGCGGACCTGTGCTGATGCGAGCTGCTTGGTAAGCTCTTATGATTAAATTGAATTTTGTTTTATTTATTTTTTATAGCAAACATTATTCCGTGGGTTTACTTAGCCTTAGCTTTTAGGCAACTAACTAACACTGTTGCATCAGAATATAAATATAAGACTTATGCAAGTATTAGTTAGAATAATAAAGAAAATTATTAAAATTTGTTATTTACATAATATCTGAATTTAAGGCATGATTCATAACACTCGCACATTACAGGTACACAGCGGGAGTAGTAGGCGGGCTGAGCACGATCGCGGTGTGCGCGCCGTCGGGCGAGTTCCTCAACATGCGCGCGCCGCTCGCGATGGGGCTCGGCGCGGTGTTCGCCGCCTCGCTCGCCGGCATGTTCCTGCCGCCCACCACCGCGCTCGGAGCCGGTAATGTGTACTAGTGCACAGCGGCGCAGTTCCTCAACATGCGCGCGCACCGTCCACAACTGAGCCACTGAATGTAGTTCCTATAAGATTCCCTTATAATTCAAGGGCAAAAATACAGTTTACAATAAGTTAAAATTGTGTAAATTCATGTAAAATTTGGTAAAAATTGATAGATCAAGTCTATACCCAAAAAAAATACAAATAATCGTAGCAAAAAGTGACCCAAAAAGAAATAAACATAAAAGATATTTTGAGTATATTGTTTACAATTATTGTGTAGTTTCTAATTTAAAATTTGTTTGCAGGATTATACTCCCTGAGCTTGTACGGCGGTCTGATTGTGTTTGGTGGTTTCTTGCTGTATGACACACAAGCCATCATCAAGCGCGCTGAAATGCACCCAACGTATGCATTACAGCCTTACGACCCTATTAACTCGTAAGTATAAAAAATGCTTTTAATATCTAGAATTGCACTTGTTTTAATTAAATGTATTAATTAATAAAAAATTATTTAATACTAGCTTTCCACCCGCAGCTTCGCCCGCGCAGTCAAAGAAAAACCCGCATAGTTCCCGTTCCCGTGGGATTTCCGGGATAAAACCTATCCTATTTCCCGGGATAAAAAGTAGCCTATGTCCTTTCTCGGGTTTCAAAATATCTCTATACGAAATTTCATGCAAATTGGTTCAGTAGTTAAGGCGCGATTGAGTAACAGACAGACAGACAGAGTTACTTTCGCATTTATAATATTAGTATGGATTTCTTGTCTATTGTGTGTCTATAGCCATGATTTGTAAAAGTGAAACTAGACTTGTATTATTTATGAGAAATATATTATTAAAAGATATTTAAAAAAAAACATTAATCAATCGAATAAGGCGAACATTTATGGGTAGCCTTAAAAAAATTTATCACTGCTATTTTTGGCATTAAAGATGCACTACTTATAGATTTTATTGTATTTTTTTTTCAGAGCAATCTCAGTGTACTTGGACATCCTGAACATCTTCATGCGTATTGCTATGATCTTATCGGGCGCCGGCGGCAACAAACGAAAGTAGAAGATGAATCTACAACGAGCGAAAATATCATATTTATAGCGTAGCAACGAAAATTTAGAATGTGCTTAAACAACATCCCCACTAGCTTAGATAAATTTTCGTGCTTATGAGTCCAAATCGGATGTCTATGTGATACAATTGTTAAATATTGTAAGATATTCCCTAAGTTAAGTTAATTTTATTTAGGTTGATGATAATAAATTGACAAGTACCAAAGTCATTTGCAGTTTTATTTCCATTTTTATAATATGATGTGTCAGTATGTTAACCTTATAAAAAATACACTAAAGGACCATACCAATAATATTTACTTTTTTTTAATCTAACAGCGAATATTTATGATTTTATAACAATGTTCGCTGGTCGCAAAAAAAATCACTCAACTTTATAATGTTTCTAAGATTTGTGCTAATAAAATATGTTCCATACATGCTCTGTAGTTTTATATGTTTTGACATCATTGAATGAAATATTGAAAGCATTTTTTTTAGAACTTGCAAATGTACTTTTTGGCCTTGAATTCATTCAAGGCCAAAAAGTACATTTAATTAAACTTCTTATTGTAATCTATATTACAGTTACTATATGGTGTACACCACCCACCATAATATAGTAACTGTGATAACTGTGTACAATAAGTCACATTTTTTACCAAATTTAAATGGCAGGCGAAAGCTTTCAAATAAAAAAATTATAAACAATTCACCTACCAAAAGTTCGAAAGTAACAAAGCCGAAGAAATAAAATGCCGGTTAAATATCTATCCGGCAGTTACACTGTCTAACAGACAAAAATTTCAACATCATTTGTTTTGGCGTGAGGTACTTGTTACACCAACCTACTGTTATTTTTTTGAGTTTTTAGGTACGATAGTACAATTCCGTACATTGTACGGAATTCATCTGTTAAAGATTTATTGTAATACTAGCGACCCGCCCCGGCTTCGCACGGGTGCAATGCTGATACTAAATACACTACAGAAAAACTGAAAACGTTGTACATATATAAAAACATAGCGAACCGCACCGGACGGCCGGCCGGTAGACGGTACCGCCGCAAACGCTACGTCCCGCAATTTTTAAATCTGTAATATCTTCGAAAACTATTCACTTAAATCATACGGTGTAAAGGGCCATATAGATCTATATTAAATGAACAATGTATTCAAGGTATTTAATTGGTGCTGTATTGGTTAATATCGCTTCGAAAATTAGCCGTTATTTGTCGTAAAAAGTAAATGACAAAAAAAAGTTATTGTGGGTTATCCTTAAGAGATAGACATATACCATCGCGGACTTTTCTGTAGACCTTTTCAATGTGTATAATACTTAGTACATTTTTTTGATAAAACTCGTAGGGTTCTGCCTGCGTTTGCAATGCAAGCGGAAAAAATGTAATTTTTTACGACATCACATTGGAAACCTCGAAAAAAACAGTCCTTCTCCACTTTTTAATGGATGTTATTATACATATAAACCTTCCTCTTGAATCACTCTATCTATTAAAAAAAACCGCATCAAAATCCGTTGCGTAGTTTCAAAGATTTAAGCGTACAAAGGGACATAGGGACAGAGAAAGCGACTTTGTTTTATACTATGTACTTAGTGATAGTGATGTATGTGTATAGGTAAGCACCGATCTACTCTATTATTTATCTTCCGTGGGCTTCAATCCCGTAGATAGGCAAGTAGAGGGAGGGAGCCAGGTAGAAGTAGGGAACAATAGAAGAAATAATCAAAAAATGAAATAAAAACACATGTATGCGATAAATAGATTTATTGGTCGTTAAATTATTTCTTCGTTATGATAATTCTAGTATTTACTTCCTATGGGGAACTTCATCTTTTCGTATTATGTATCTGTATTACATAACCGTGGATGCAGTTGAGTTCAAAATGAAAAACATTGAAAAGATTTACGATTCTTCAACGTCTGCTTCAATTCCCTCGTTTTTACTTTTTAGGTAGGTATATATATTGTATTACATGTGCTAGTACAATCCAGACTATATTTAAATGCAAAATAGTTAACATTAAATAACAGGCAGTACCTAAATAATTGGTACATACGTATAGATTACTTTGACGATGAATAAAAACGTCTACTAATTGGCTATTCAAAATACACTAAAAGATTACTAATGTTAACTCATGTCGCATTTATATTTTAGCATATTCAGGTCACTATTCACCAAAGATATTGATCACATTTAATACAATCCTTCTTTATAAGTATCAAAATCGCATGGAAAGATTTCAATGACAATAACCACATGAGGGATGGCATCGTTTACCATCAATACCACAACGACAGCCGCCGCTAGTATCGCCCCGACCGGCGGGTCCCCAGCGTCGCCCCTTAGTAATCCAGCATATTTCCGTTTTACACGCGGAACATTTAACCCAATCACATCCCCATTTCTTAGTGATAATAGCACTGCATTCTGGACATTCGAGAGCTTCGCCACGAGAAATTAAAGAAGTTAGAAGAGCCTGCGTGCCCGCGTCGGTATTGCTATTCTCAGCGGCTGTGACAGTTTCGCGCAACTTTCTTTGATACTCTTCACAAGATTCACCTTCGTGGACTGCCTGTAACAAAAGCATTCGTCAGAGGCATGAAATAATGTTTTTTTAAGCTATTGCATAGCTTCTATCGCGGGCCTTGAGCGCGGGGACCGAATCCAGAAATTTAGTAACGAAAAACCTCACGCTCCCCACTCCGACGGGCGCGGAGGTGTGGCTTGAAGGCATAGCATGCAATAGCTTTACCGCGGCAGTCCCTGAGTGCCACACGTCTTTTTTTATAATTTTCCTTTCCTTGTATCCTGCATTCTATATAGATACTAATCGTAATCAATGTTATGCCCAAAGTATAGACCATGAGAAAAAAGGTGAGCTTCGCATTTGTGAAAAATATCAGTAATACCTCATGTATGCTGAGCATGTATGGTATTTTTTTTCAAACTAAGTTCTTCATCGAACGAACTCAAGGAAAAGAAAACAAGGAATCTGAAAAGTATATACTTATCATTTGTCTAGTTATAAAAATAGCTATCGCAATTACCTGACACTGAACGCAATTATTGTGTTTGCAAACCGGACAGGGAAATTTTCGCACACCGGGCTCGCAAAATGCCCATCCTGAACAATCTGTTGTTCGACAGTGAAACGTATTACGCGTGCCACTTTCAGCTGCTGCTAAACCTCGAGCTAACCATTTTTCATAATCATCTTCGGATAAAAGCGCTCGGATTTCACGATCTTGCAAAATACCGGGACAACCAATAGCCGGACAAGGAACTACTGGTTCTTCACAATGGCGCACTGAATCAGAAAGGCATTCTCGGCAAAATGAGTGAATACATTCACGAAGGACCGCACCATTTCCAATAGCACATTCTTCCATGCATACTCCGCATTCAAAAGTTTCAGTATTAGAAACGAGTGCCTGTTGCTCTAATTTAATCAACTCTGTATAAAATTCACCCGATTTATTTTTAATCTCAAAAATATTCGGCTCTGGCTTGTCTCGTTCTTTTTCATCAACAGGTTCTTTTTTTATTTCTTCTGAAATAAAAAGTGTAAGAATTATATTATCGTTAATTTGTGAATATAAATGTAAATGTACGTTTGTAAATGTAACTAAAAACTGTTTAATCACCTGCTTCCACTAAACACAAGTAAAAAGGAGCTGTAAACTGGGGTCCGGCTAATGATATAATGGCTACAGTGTCGTCGGTGCAGAGTGTTTTTCCAACGATCCAACGTTGTAGACGAACTGCCAAACCAAAAGCTTTCTCAGCTTCTTCTTTTAAATCTGCTACAGTTGAATTCCGTAAAATATTTAATTGTACTGGTCCTCGAGCAGCTACTTTATCTTCTATCCATATCTCGATCCTGTTAATAAAAAAATATGTATGGTTAAACGTAAATTAAAAATTTTATTCCTTTAGCCAACTTCATTATTGTATTCACTTACAAAACTTTATCAATGTCGTTAACTGGTGTTTTATTATTGGTCAAATTCTCATTATTATGATTAGTAACACAACTTTCTTCTTTCTTTGAACTATCGCGATTTTCAGTTGATTTGATTTCATGGTTTATGGAACCTTTACTAGCAGAATCATTAAGCACTTTAGTATTTTCTTGAGACTTATGTTTCGCATTCCGATTCTTAAACTCCAAATTTTCTTCAGTCTCATTTGCAAAAACCGTATTAGATGTAGATGGACCAGCAACAATTTGAGATGAATAGGAAAGAACAGAACAGGATAGTCGTAGTTTAGCTAGCTTCGCGGCAGCTTCAGCTGCTGCCTTTTCATCCCCTTTGGCAATTGACAGTTCCAGTTGATTGATTAAGTCCCTTTTTTCAGTATGATCAAACTTTGGAGTGATTTCTTTTTTGCATATTTTTTCTTGTTTGCTTTTTTGCTTATCTTCCATTGATTTTTTTATAATTTGCGATACTAATTCAGGATCTAACCTGCATCTACTAGTCGACGGCGGAGTACTCGCGGTCGTGGTTGATTGATTAGGCTCTGAAGCCTTTAATAAATTTGGATCTGACTGTTTAATTGGATCAGATGGTTTAGGTACATTCTGTTCATTCTGAACAGAACTTGTCGAGCTTTCTTGTGGAGTTTTGTTTTTTGGAAGATAAATTGGATTAAGTAATGATGATATTTTCAACGGAGTATGTATGCTGAGATTTGTACTCAGATTTGAATTTAAAACTATGTTCTTGGTTTGTACATTTTCAATATTTGGTTGTCCCAAAAGTTTGTCCTGGTTTAAAATGGGTCTACTACCTACATTCGCATGAAAATCCATTTCTTTCTTAGTGACCCGTTTTTCAATATTTTCATTTGTAACATTTATAGAGGACGAGGTTATAGGTTTTGGACCATTTTCATTTTTAGTCTTATTTTGTATGTCGTTTTTCATATAATCGTTTGTTCGCGGATGAATATTTATGCTTTCAGTTTTGTTAATTATCCCCAGCGCTGTTTCTTTGGTTATCGGGTTGTCGTTAATGCTTTGTCGTTGGATTCGAATCACATCCGATGTCCTTAATAAAGGCTGTCCTTCAATTTTAAATTGATTTTGACGCATCACACTATCTTCTATTGAAGAACCTATACGAAGGGTAGGGGCTTCCGAAGATTGATTACTTTCCATTATATTAAGATTTGTTATTATTTTCCTCTCTTTTGATTTCTTCGGTAAAGAATCTTTCATTTCTTTAAGCATTTCCTTCAATTTCTTTTTCTCTTCATTTTCATTCAAAGAAATATTGAACCCTTGACGTTGTTTTAAATCTGTTTGCGTACCTGCTGGCACAAGATCATTTAATTTATTGTTTTTAGGCACACAATATACGCACGATTTAATGGTTACGTTATATTTTCTCAAGCATTTAGTACATATCCACATATTCCCACCTGGTAAAAAGTTTTGTTGTATTTCAGTGTTGTTATCATCATTGACGTTATTTTTTAAATTGTGTAACATCTTATTCGTTTCTATTATTTCAGCGGCTTGTTTATCAAGTTCACTTATGCTTGGAAGTAATTTTATATGAGATGTTTCTATAGCTGAATGCCTTTTCTTATTATCAAATATTTGTTTTAAAAAACTTTTTTCGGAGCGCACCTTTAGTTCTTTACTTAGCTTTGATCTCCCTGATTCGCATTCAAAATTTTTACTTTGATTACTGTTGGTTGATGTAGAATTCATTTGCAATTGATTGTTATTAATTTCCTGATTTTCTTTGTTGTTAATATCTAAGCAAGCAGGGGGTTTTGGCGCTGGTCGTTTTCTCTTGTAATTACGAGGTAAAGTAACCGACTTAATGTTTGGCGGTAATGGAGCTCGTCGTTTGCCAGGGACATATGCCGCTCGACGTTGCAGGCATTCACTTGCCGCTCTTCGACATCTACTCTGTTTACTGTTTAATTCAGAAGTATTTTTATGGGGTAAACTAAAAGCGTCGTATCCAACGTCTTCTCTCCAAAGTCCGTATTTTCGGTGTAATGTTATATTTCGTTCTTGTTGTCGTCTTAGATTTCTTTCATGAACTCGCTTTTTGTATGAATCAGTTGGAGAATTAGGTGGTAAAATTAGTGGTGGGGCGGATAGTCTGTAATGTATTGGGGATAAGAAATCGAAACTGGCCGCAGTTCGATCTGAACCAACGCTGGATATACTTTCACTTGAAGAAGATGAAGATCTCTCTGATCGACGCAACCACGAAAAAAGAGTCCATATGCCTCCTGACAGAGGACGAGGGCGTGACGCCTCCACTTCTACGTCACCGTTCATTACCCCTGAAAAGTAATATTAATACTATATTAACCTAATATTGAATTTACTTAGGAACTTACTTAAAAAATCTTATATAATATACAGAATAAAAATAATATTACCTAGTAAATTTAAGCAAGTAGATAACTTTTTATTATAATATAATAAAATCGTCGGAATAATTTAAAAGTACAACAAAAAAAATATAACGTTTTTTCTAAATTTTTAACTATTCTTCAGTATACTTACAAATTTAAGAAAGGTGCTCAATTATCAGGGTCAAGTGCCAAAACTAGATCATCATTAATAGCCTCAATATAGAGCGTTCACTTCCCGCGAAATTTAACAGCACATCTTATACTGACTTACATTTTATCGATCAAGTCTGTATTGATAAACACAACTTTCTTGCAGTTAATATCATTTGTGTGGACTACTATTAATGTACCGTGTGTTATTCTCACAGATGTAGAACAAAGCGAGGTCGACACAGTCGGTCGACGCGAGCGCCGCGACGCACTCCGCCCGTCCGGCTAAATTTAGCAGAACTTTGCGATTCCGCTTTTGCTATTTCTAATACATTTTCAAACACCCAAGCACTCGTAAATTTGGTTAGCTCTTCACATATAAATACAGTCTTCAATGATGCCGTAAAGTTTTTATAGATCATAAATTGTTATTACTTTCAAGAAAAAAAAATGCTATTGATGTGTCAGAGACAAAGCAGTTATTTTTAGACCAATTGGAGAAGTATGTAGCTACGTACTTGTCTGTCGTCAAGTTTATAAATTACACTAAATTAGGAGCTTCCCTCTTCGTGCTAAGATCTTAAGACGAAAACGCTGAGTCATGTCAGGTGCGAAATAAAACACTTTTTGAGAAAACAAAACATTTACTAGTAATTCTACATTTCATCCTTTAATAACTTTATATTATTCGCTAGCTGCTTTTTTTGCTTTTTGTGAATGAAGTTCGGTTGAGTTCTGTATGATGAGTAAAGATGCAGCCACTCGTGCCGTTAACTCTGCTTGATTTAGTTCATGCGCCCACGGTACTCGGCCCCACATTCGAAGCTTGAAAAAAAAGGGTGGTATTACTTCATATTGACTAAAGTTTCACAAACAAATCTAATATAACTATATAAATACTAATTTTGTAAATTGTGAAAGTCGGTCCAACTTTCTATTACGCTTTCACAGTTAAGCTACAGCATCACTTTGGATAATTTTTGGAAATTCTATGAGCGTATTGACCTAATTCGCATCGATGTGCGCTCTCAGTTCTGAACCTATGTTTATATTATTTTAGCGTAGGAAAATAAATATGAGTAGGAATTTCTAAATACATCGGCATGGTTCTTTCCTTTTCCCAAGGTTGGAGTTGAATCTGTGTTATGTTTTCTATTGTTTTAAAGTATATAATAAAGAGACCCACATTTAGGAATAGAAAACTATAAACAAATATTTATCGAGATTCGAGGCCCTGTCGTGACTTTTATTTCGACCAAACGCAGAAGGTATGAAGAAAGGACCATTTGATATTCATACTTTTACACATGTTAACAGTTTAACTTGTATACGTAGTATATTATTCTTAGTCTGTGGTTTAACATATTTTTTCTTAGGGTTCTAAACCACAAAGAAAGAAACGGAACCCACAAAGGATCACTTTGTTGTCCATTTGTCTGTCTGTCAAGACACTTTTTCTCAAGAACGCGTTGAGATATCCAGCTGAAATTAATAATAAATATTCAAGTCTAAGGTCCCTTGCAGCTATGAAAAATTAAACTTATAAGCCAACACATTCAAAAGATTCAGCCGTTTTCTCTGCATATTTATCGCAAGTTTCCATACATACGGATGTCCAGGCAATCTTTTTTAAACATTTTATTTTATAACGCACTGATATGTAAAAATCCTACAAATATTATAAATGCGAAAGTTTGTTAGGATGGATGGATAGTTGGATGTTTGATATACCTACTCTTTCACGCATATACCTACTACTGAACCGAAATTTGGTATGTAGGCAGCTGAAGACCCGGAATAAGATATAGGCTACATTTTATCCCAGAAATCCCACAGGAATGGGAACTATGCGGGTTTTTCTTTGAAAACGCGGGCGAAGCCGCGGGCAGAAATTTAGTTCGCGTATATTCCACTATATCAAAGAAATGAACTTACATTGTTTCATAATTCAAAAAATGTTTAATTCAACTGTGAAAACACTGTTGAAAAGACCCTAAAATAAAAATAAAAAAAGAAGTGGATGACAGGAAAGAAGTAGATGCAATAGGGCCTAATAAATGTGTTTTATTAGGCCCTATTGCATCTACTTCTTTCGGTTTAGCTTAATCTATACTAATATTATAAAACTGAAGAGTTTGTTTGTTTGAATACGCTAATCTCAGGAACTACTGGTCCAATTTGAAAAATTCTTTCGGTGTTAGATAGCCCATTTATCGAGGAATTTATATCATCACTCTAACATCAACAGGATCTGAGCAATGCGGGTGAAACCGCGGGGCACAGCTAGTCGGTTATAAAATGTAATATAAATTTCCTTGAAATACAAGCACACTATTAGGAATAAACGATTTTTTTGACGAAGAAACGAAACAAAATGCACCGGACCGACCGACAGTATCGCGGTCGCGGGCTGACCGGGGCTGTGGCGTCATAGCGTGAGCGCGCGTAAACACGGAAATTTTAAAAAGCGCCTTAAACTTCTCGTCGTCATAGCTTTGGAAATACTGCATGTATTGAAGTGAAATAAAAACTAATGTAATGTACATGATCTATGCTAATGATTTTAGTAATATTTTGACCCTCTTGTGTTCTCCATTAATAAGTTAATCATAATCGATAGAATAAAAATTTAGTATATTTCTAATACAAAATTTGAAAATGATATGTTATTTACCTGATACTCTTCTTCTAATCTGGCAAGCATTACAGCTTCTTTAGGCGTCAAAAATCTATCCACACAGGCCAACATTAGGATTGGTGATTTTAATGCTTCCACTCCAAAATTCATTGCTAAAAACAACAACATAACTTTTAAATCTTATAAACAATTTAAAGTTTAAACTGGAGTAGTGATATTTTTAATCTTGACTACCTACTCTAACATGAATCGGTGAAAAGAATAATAACCATATTTTATAAAATAAATATGATAGTTGAGTATCTATTGGAGAACAGGGATAATAATTGTGAAAATACTACCATTTAAGGCTGCGAAATCATATGAAAGAAAATATTTTGCTAGAACAGCTCTCGTTTCTGTGGCCACAGGAGGGGGCTCAAAGTCTTTCGACACTTCTTGTGTTACACCAAACCTCTTTTGAAACCATTCTAACACTGGACCCCATTTTTGTTCCTGTAACTCTCTCAAATTTTCTTCTTCCTAAGTAATGTGAAGAATGATTTTTAAAATATTTTGCAACAATTTACAATATTCATTGATATTTTAATTAAAGCCATCTTACATCTGAATAAAAAAGGAGTGTATCAGTAGCAATATAATCTATTAAATAGCTGGCAATATCATGCTTGTTCAATTTTCCAGGGTTGTCCAATGCTGTGTTACATAAAGCTGTCTGAAAATAAATTCAAGATTAAATTATTAATTTATTTAAAAGAATTTATTACCTATATAATAATTTATTCGATAAAATATAATAAAAACTACAGTAGACCTGCGGTATTCCGACAATCTCTTTACAGGGCTATGTTGGAGTATCGAATTTGTCAGATTATAAAGTGCAGTTCGTATGTTATTAGGCAAGAGCACCTTGTAATTCGACAAATTACGGACCTAATGATAAGATGTTATAGGTAGTTCTGTTTTAAGCGGGTCTACTGTATATAAACCAACTTTATACATACCTATATTATATTAAAAAATTATATAAATTAGATACAAATAGAATTAATAAAAAATAAAAATATATACTATTAAAAAAAATTTTAAAAGTAATAGTTTCAATGCATTGCTATGCTTGTGAATAATTGAAAAGAATTTATAATAATAATAAGATGATATAATTGGTTATTATTCAAAACACATTACCAAGTGCATGGTCGGCTGTGTAATACTTTCGTGTTGCGCATCCCATTCCATTGCTATAGCTCGTGCAAGTGATTCCGTGTTTACAGTCAAAACTTGACCATTAGGAGTTTTCAACCGGCGATGGTCCAAAGTAACCTCCCAATTATTTTCATTTTGAACAATGTCTGCACGTCGGTAAAACCGTTTCCTGGTGGCTTTAAAGAAATTACTATGCTCATATTGTTTTATTAAAAAGTCTTATTTTATACAGACGGTTGAATACTGACCATAACTTCTATTTACTTTTATGAATCCTCTATAAACAGCACTGAAGATATTTCTTGTAGGAATCATTTTTATCACATAAAATTTGTACAGGGAAAGAAGGAGAAAGTACGGAAAAAATGTTATTTATTAATTGTAACGGGTTTGTCATAGAATACAATATTTTACTTAATTTAGACAAAACCAAAATCAAATCATCAATCAAGGAAACAAATAGACATAGACATTTGACATTTTGACCCTGTATAAAATTGAGCACAGATCATAACTACCACAGAGAAAGTAATACCAATGTACTACAATATACTACAACCTCAGAAGTCTTAGATTGAATTGGGATACAAATTACATGATTCATGAAGTAAAATTTATAGTATGTAGTTAGAAATTACTACAGCAGCGGAATTTCCTGTGGGAATTTCAATTTCCATAAACTATAAAAAAATCGCTAGAATCTATCTTTAAATATAGACCAAAGACTCTCTATGATAAAAAGACAATATATATCTTTAGTCTCTGGTTTTGATGTAAGATTTATTTGTCTCTACAGGGCTATTGCGCTCATTTGACATTTCATAGTGATGATAACTCTGCACGGTGCTCAACGATTTCTTGTCAAACCATGTTTTTCGTATTGGCTATTTTAGTTATCAACTGAAATGACGTCATGAGCACCAAATCAACTTGAAAGCCACCGTAACACATTTGACAGGTGTTTTTGTATCGATAGTTTATAAAGTGGTATTCCGTAAGCCAAGTGACCATCAAAAGGTTGATCACTATATTACTGTGAAAGGAACTAGTATTGAGCAGTGTTTTGTAAATTCTCAGTGATCGACACTATAATCCGGATAAGTTAAATATTAAAAATATATGAACAAAATATAGGAAGAATAGCACGTATATGATTTAACGTCTTATTTCAAGTGTTTCTATACTTTATTCAACAAAAAATATAAAGATAACATTGAGTTAATATGTACTATCAACTATGATAGATAATAATTTTTTAAGTATAAGTAAATATATAGCCATTTTCTTTTTTCCAAAAGGTTTTTACTGAGCAATAGAAGCGTAGGTATCCATATAATTTATAAAGTATGGCCCGTGCTTTTTTACTTGGATTTGCGGAAGAAGAAAGAAAGAGGAAAGCATTAAGAATTGAAAGGCGACGCTTACGTGATGCTAGTGATCCTGTGGTGATACTTTATAGCTACCTGAAAGAGAATTTATAGCGAATTTTCGTTTGACAAAGGCTGGTTTTCAACTGGTGGTGGAGATGTTGAAATAGGAAACATTTTCCTTCATTGAATGTATTAATAGTAAGTCTAAAAATATCCATATCTTTTGTTTTTCCTTTTTTATGTGTAATTTATTACTGATGACTTACAAATCAATAAAATTCCTATTCAACATTCAACATTAATAATTATCTGTATAAGGTTTAAAAGACATTAATAACTCATTTATAAATACTTAGATATACCTACATAGAAAATAATACAATAATTAATGTATATCTTTTCAGTTATGTGATTCCAAATTAAACATAATGTATGTGGAACAATTATCATTAAATACTAAATCTTCATTTAATTTCTGTGAGCATCATATGAAGTATGCATAGAGTATAAAATATTATACCTGTTTTTAGGTGACTCAGGATATGCGCAATGGCCCTGGATGATGACAACAATATTAGGAGCAGGACCTGGGGACACCTGAAGAATACTATACCAACCTTCATTGCCTTGTCAGGAATACTGTTGAACGGTGTTTAGTGTTATTCAAAGCACGTTGGAGTTGTTTGTTGGCCCATAGAATACTTCATTATGATCCAGTTACTGCTGGTAAAATAGTGAATGCATGTGTTGTCCTGCACAACATTGCAAATATGCAGAATGCCAAAATACCCGAAATACAGGCATGTCTCAGGATTTAGAGGAGAGGATGCTATAGTTGAGGTTATACAAGATCTTACCAGAGAACAATATTAGTACAGAGACTATGTAATTCAAGAAGATGTTATGTTAAATAAATATTTATTGTGCTTAAAAATGTATTAGTTTTAACTGAAAATTATTTATACTTGTATTTGTGATTAAACATATTTTCTTAGTTACTTAGATAATATTATAGCTTCTAATCGAATATGACAATATTTCTTGTATAATTTATAAATTATAATACATTGTTAATGCTCTGATATAAATGTGATGTAGTTGTCAATTAGGTAATAGTTAAGACAAGGTATTTAAGTAATTAAACTTTTGATATCTAAAAAAATATTTTTTATTTATTTTTAAAGAAATTTACACCATAAGGATTGTGTTAACTCAATAATTGTTATTTTTAGTTAAATCTAGACAGTTATTTATGAAAAACTCAGAATAGAGTTATAAATAATTAATAATAATAAATTACACTATTTAAAATCATTTTAATTTACTAATATATATATGTATATATCTTCCTGTATCTTGGTAGGTAAGTGATGCAGCTAATTTTTCTATAGCAGCTGTATGCCTTTCCTCAACAGCCAATCGCTTGCTTTCCAACTCATAGGCCCAACGAGGCACTCTCTCATCTTGGCTTACTGAAATTACAATATAGCATAATAATTCACTTACATTTTCAAAATTAAATGTACTCAGTAGTTTCTTTGAGCAACTAGAGCAACTATTTTCGATTTCAATACATTAAAAAAAATTGTCACAATTATTAGTATTATATAAACTTGTTACTCAACTTACTATCTATAGTTTATAGAAAGGTAAAACACATTATAACAATAACAAGTATATTTAAAAATAATGGATAATTTAATGGGAATTAAATAATATTTACCTAATTCTCCTCAAGTACTGTTTTCCGACAAATCTATCTAATTTAGAAGCTCTCATGAATAGTCATTTTCAAAAAGAGATTAGTTAAAGATATAAAGACAATATAATTGTGCTTGAAATAAATAACTTACATTTTATTAGATGTAAGTACTATAAAATAGATTTTTGTTAAACATTTCATAAATCATACAAAGCAATATAAAGGATACAAATATTAAAAATTTTCAAATTTATATTTAAATTAATGTTAATATTGCACTCAAAACAAGGGTTCATTTGTTACTGTTTCTAACTTTCAAATACACTTGTGTACACAAGACGATGACCAAAATTGTTATTGTAGACAGACCAAAATTCAAAAGTGTTATGAATTTAGCGCCATATAAGAGTAAACATTTCAAATCCCAAGTGTTCCGGTTAATATAACACGTAAGATTTAAATATGCTCACGTATTTATGGAATATACGACCAAATGTATATATTTTTAATTTTGCTGCATAATGTCGATAAAAAATAGTGACGTTCGGTGTCATCGTTGATAAGCACCGTAATACACCGTGACATGATGTCCACTTATTAAGATACGCAATACCAAATCTTTAAATTTTTAGTGGACATCAAAGTTCAGTGATCATCAAAACTATGTTGATCACTTAATGCTCGGAGCAATTAACAAGCCTGGAGAAGTAACAATTAATTGAACGTTTCTTATATAGTGGCTCTCTTTTATTCAATACCCTAATTAATGCGATAGAAAGAGACAACACACTGTTATCTGCTTGGCATTCAAATCCACATGTAGCCACTTTTTGTTCTAAAAAGGTAGTGCTTGCCTTTACTTTATCGAATACTAAAATATCGATAAATAAAAAAATTAAGTTATTAAATTGCTTGAAGATAATTTAAGATTCGTTTAATTTTGAATTATGGATAGGTAATTTCAAATTTTAAGATTCGTTTAATTTGGAATTATTCATTTACGATGCGTATTGACTGCCTTGCATTGTATGGTAGTGGTATTTATAAAAAAATATTATTAGGTATTTCGGTTTAGGTTGTTTTTATGGTTTCGTAAAAAGGTACGTATTTTTTCCTGTTTTCATAGATTCATTCATAGAATTATACGGAACCCTTCGTGCGCGAATCTGACTTCCACCTAGTTGATCTTTTTACAAATCAATAGTCGTATCCTACTAATAAAAGCAAAAATATATAAGAATGGACATATTTTGATACTCTTTCACGTAAAAACTACTGAATGAGTTTTTATGGAACTTTACAATTATATAGTTTAAACATCAGAATAACATATAAGCTACAATTTACCACAGGAAAATAACTCATTCCCACAGGAAAAAATTGGTACAAGTTTAAAATAAATTGCTTCAAATAAAACAAATAAACATTTATTTTTTTAACAACATTTTATTTCGATACTTAATTACCAAATTACAATATTTATTATTTAAAATAGATGCCACCTTAAACTTGTGGCACAGCATCTCTGCAAAGCACTTTACTTTTCTTCCCGTCTGATTCGAAATGATTTGAACAAGGCCGAGAATGTTTTGAAGGCTTCCAATTTTTCCTGTGCTATAGCTTTAACTCAAACATCTTTTAATTGTTCTCAAGCCAAAAACCTGCAAATAACAATAAAATCCATACTTAAATACCTTTTTTTTCTCCTAACCTAAAGCAGTCATTATCAATGAAGTACTTCGTTCCTACTCAAGTATCGATAATTGCACAACACTATGGAAGTTATATTTTGCATTTTTTCTAAAAACTAAGCTGATTATGATTTCATTTCAATGATTACGGTTAGATAAAACATAGATGATTAAGAAAATAAGGTAAATTAACTTATTTATCATACAATTAACAAAAAAATTGATCAAAACACTAACCTGTGAAATGACAAATTTCTATCTTCGTCCGATTTCACATTACTACGGCTTTTACAGCCGTAAGCAACACAAGCCATGTTATCTTTAGTCAATTGTCTTTTCATAAAATAACAAATTAAACTAAAACACTCGTTTTTCACTTCAAAAATAATAATTAAAATCACCATGCGTCCGTGACCAGACTGGTCACTGAAACAAATTGACATGGGCACATGTCATTTCAAACTGTCGAACTGACATATATCTGTCCTCTTTTTTCGCATGACATTTTGCCATAAGCCAAAAAGGCCAAACTAGTGCTATATTGTTCAATTAATTGTTACTTCTCCAGGCTTGATAATTGCTCCGAGACTTAATGTGTCAAAATTAGACAATAGCCCTGCAGGTCAAGAAATTGTTTTTCTTTTACGGTGTTTGGCGTAGATTTACTGAAGTGTAACTTCTAATTGAATAGTTATTTTGATTAAGTGTTTCAACGCGGTTCTAACGATGTATGATATGGATTCTGACGTCTAATATTACAGAGTGATAAGTGTTGTGTCGAATAGGACAACAAGTGACGCGCCATTGTGTACACATACGCTATATTTACGAAAGCTATAAACATTTTGCTAACGACCTTAGCAGTACAAAAACCTAAATTTTTACTCTTATTTGTGATGTACCCGCATTCCATCAGCGCGGAAGAAGACCAGAAGACGAATTTGATTCCGAGTGTTAATCTTCTCCATTCAAAAAGAAAAGGAATATTTATACACCCCTCTGCTATGTACAGAAGTAGTGCACCTTGCACAAATATTACGTTTACGACAAGAAGTTTGTGTGGGTAAAGAGAATAAACAAGAGCATTAAAGATGAAACTCTTGCAAAGTGGTCGCCTGGAGGCACTGAGTAGTGCACTGTCCATCTTGAATGGAGACAGCGCTGTGCAGGGCCGTGTAGAAAGCTACAGCTGTAAAATGGCTGGTGGTGAGAAGGCTTTCTACAAAAGGTTTACTGCAGCGGGTGAGACAACTCACAACCTTCAGGCTCTATCACCACCAGAAAGTGTTACATATAGGTTTGTTATTAACAATTTACCTGTCTTGTATATACACAGATCTGATTTTATGTATAAAGAATATTATTATTTTCAGTCGAAGCCTTTCTGGTGATGAGGAGGGAGTCCTGTGTGATACTATATCACGAAAAACCTTATTTTACTTGATTGCTACACTGAATGCTGCCTTTCCAGATTATGATTTTTCATTGGCAAAGGTAAATATTATTAAATAGGTTTCATACTATGCAATATTTTGTAAACAAATATTTTTTCCATACCTTTGCATAGAAATAATATTGATAACCCAGAAGGAATTTTCATAGATTTTGAGGTATAGTTGAAGTTTTGTGTTGACTTATAAATATAATACTTATATTGCACAAAAATATATAAAAGGTATTACGTCTTTCTCATTTTTTCTTGTATATGCAGAGTTGTGAATTCAGTGCTGAGCCATCATTGACATGGGTGCAAAGTGCAGTGGACGCAGCTCTTTCTGCGGTGGGTGGACTCCGCTGGCGACAGCTGAAACCTGCCTTATGGGCTGCTATTGACGAGGAGGTCCAGCTAGCTGACTGCAGAATATATAGCTACAATCCCGACTTAGCCAGCGACCCATTTGGAGAGCCTGGATGTTTGTGGACCTTCAATTTTTTCTTTTACAATGTGAAACTGAAAAGAATTGTTTTCTTCACTTGTAGGGCAATGAGGTAATGAAAACGCTAATATAAATATAGTTCATAATACAACCAATTAAATATGGTTTTAAATCACTTGATATATTTTTTTTTATAATTGTATGTATTTATGATGTTTATATACTACATACAACTACTATGAAATTGATCATATTATGTTATATCAATATTTATAGTAAACTTTAATAATTTATTCATGTTTTTTGTTTACAGCCCTGTTTGTGCTGACTCTGGTGTTGATTTTGCTATGGATGAAGATGAAGAGTATAATTAAAATTAATAAATTTTGCAGACTACCTTGTAAATTTAAAACTAAATACTTATTTTTTCATTTTATTAATAATAATTTATACTTTCTCCTTATTCTTTACATACATTTTTTTATTATTAACAACTAGGTAAAAATACACAATTCATATTTATAATAACTAATTCTACAGATTTAATGTAAATGTTTCAAAAATATTAATTGTTTATGTATATATTTAATTAAACTTTATACTTCTAAAGGTTATGCAACTACATAATGATGATAATAACAGATCTCAATTTCAAGCACAAACTCTGAATATACCTGTTAAGATTTATTTTCTTAGTCATTATTTTATAACATACAGTAAAAATTAGGTCAATTTTAAAGTCAATAGAGATGTATTTCAATTCAGTATAAACTATATTTTACATTTTAGTAGCAATAAATATATTTTAGTTGATTAGTTCATTTGACAATGTAAAAGTATCTCAGACTAATAGCACTGCACTACTTTTATTACTCCTTAAAATAATTTAAACTTATGGAAAACCTTTGATAATCACAATGAATTTCTGGTGTAAAATATGTATTACAGAATTTAAATTTTAAAGGGTTTGAAATTTAAACTAAATTAGTGATGTTAAAGGTGTGAAAAGTATCAGCTGTATTCAGTTGTATATTACGAGTGTTGACGTGGGGTAGACATTAGGCTTTATAAATTAACGAATTAGTAAAATATTGATGGTATTGTGGAATGTCTCGGTAGTTCCGCCTATTGTTTCGGCGTTTTTGGCTAAAGTAGTTATGTAATAGTTTTTCTTTAATAAAAATTTTGTCTGCATCAATTGTTTTATTTGTCTTCCTTCCTTTATAAATACATCTGAAAGTTGTAGGTAAAAATGCTGTGTGGAGTTCGTTTGAAATAAAATAAATCTTTTTCAAAAAAATATAATTAAACAATCAAAATATAATATCTTTATAGAACTATACAACAGTGAAAAAGGGGCCCTTAATAAAAGAACTTACAATAGTTGATAACTAAAATCTTTTCGAAAACTATGTACATTGCGCGTTATTACTATTTACATGTCCATATAATATCTTAAAATTCTAGTTTACATAATAATATACTCTACTTGATTTAATTAGCACTGTCAGATTGTTTATACAAGTTATAAATTTAGCTGTTTTAGTCAATAATATATCTGCAACAAGGTATTATTTGAGGACTAACGTAATATATTTTTTTTGATATATCTAGTCTACCTTCACTGAACAATAAAGGCAGATATTTGTTTTGTGAAATAAAATTGTGAATAGCCTCAAATGATACATAACATATAACCCGATTACGCGAATGGTTCCCTGTGAGATTTTCCGCTCAATTTTGCAATAGATTCCAATTACATTTTAATTTGATAGTCTACAATCAATAGTTAAATGCAGAGGCCCTGAAGTAGCGTTTCTCAATTAAAGATCACCTCGATCCCACCCCAACAAATCTAAACTATTGTAAAATTTGAAACTAATGGAGATATCATAGACCTTAGTCCATATGATTTTGGTAAATATATATTTCTAGTAAAATTCTAATTATTTGAAAATATAATGTTGGTTTAAAACTCATCTATTCATAATTGTCACAAATAAATACAAAAAAATCACTATAACAAAAGAAATGAGAATAGTACAAGTAAACCCCAATAAAATCGATATCGCCATTCGTTTCAAAGCAATCGACACAAATACTTGTCGCGCGGTGAATTAAGATCGTCTCAGAGAATAGATGATAGACAAAATTTATGTACCTAAGACAGCGCCGATATTCCTCCAGTTTCGCCGAGCGATCTATACACTCATAATATTTGTGACGTATATGAGCGTACCTTCACGGACCTTGTAGTGCTACAACTATAAAATCAAAGAGTGATTTTAGATAAATTTGCGAACATTTACCTGAAACCACTAAATCATCAGCAAACCACACACGCACGGTAAAAATTTGGGCGGATATCACTACCATAGTAAAAAGAGAGAAATACATCACGCCGTTTGTATGTACGCGGAGCGCTTGGCCCCGCCCCCCATTCATGTAGGTACAACACACACACACACACACAACGCCGCGCCGCTCGGTTTCCCACTCTGTTACCGGTCTCGTGAGGGCCGCGCCATTGCTGTTGTTTGTTTATACAATTACTTATCAATGTGACAAGTGACAATCCTGCGCCTCGCGAGTTTATGTACCGTGCGTTCCTAAACGCCTGGAGTTGGCCTACTTCAAGAAGCTTATATCTAATACACTGGAGATTGCACTATGACCATTAACTTGTAACAAGAAAATATGACGTTGAATGACGCCTGTATGTTTTTTTATCCCTTTCACACCAACTTGCAATCTCCAGTGTATTAGATATAAGCTTCTTG
>CAJQZN010041584.1:0-16357 GCA_907164685.1 Colias eurytheme
GACAATCTTGCATTGACAATATTATTTTGTGTGTGCGGCTAGCCTAACAAAATCGTCGACTTACTCCATGACGTGATGGTATTGAAATGACGCGACATAGCAATTTACTTTCAATCTCAACGCGCATATAGAAATTTCACTCATTCATTTTAAAGAAAGCTCATTTTAAATCATTATCTATCGTCTTTGTTTTAAATCTGTGTTTTAAATATATACCAAGAAACGTAATTTAGCGTTGCGACTGCACAAACTCCGTTTATTTTATCATGTTTGCAATGACCATGCGCCTGGTGTCAGTCTGTACACCATAATAATAATATTTATACGTGATTATACACGATAAACCACAGCGATAATAATCTCATAAACGTAGCACTTAGACGTAGCACGACACTAGCACCTGTGACTAGCACCTTAGAGCATTTAATGCTCAGAGCACCACACTAGCACCGACTAGCACGATTACTAAGGGCGTATTCAGAAAGAAAGCTTGTGAAACTTATAAGCGCTTATCGGCGCTTGTCATGTTCATATTGTAGCGACGACAAGCCAATTTATGAGTTATCGAATTTCAAGTGTAACGCTAAGAAAGTTCACACGGTAACTCATATATAAACAGTTCGTGCGTTATGCATAGACAGTTAAGGGCTTGTCGGGACGCGGGTTGGTCGCATTAGGTTGAATATTAATTACATACGAATATATATATGTAGTTAACGAAATATAACCTTTGCGTAGTTATTTCATCTTTTATTACACCCGCACATAACAAGCCCCCACATTGGTGACCCCCGACGAAAAGTGAACATTATTATAGTGAATTGCATAGATTTCGTTTGTGTGATTATTTAATTTATTGATTAAATAAAAATTTAATTCAAAATGAATCTGGCAGTTCCAATTAGAGCGGACGAGAGTGAAAATGCTCTCGCGCAGATGCTCTCTCACTGTGTCAATTGGATATGTTATTACCATTACCGCTATAAGCACAACGCCAGCAAGTGCATTCAACCTTGTGCGTGGCAGAAGCAGCAGGAGAGCCAACAAAAAAACTAAATACGGTACAGACAGAGGCGGATGTCTGTTCCACCGTAAATAAACGCCTGTGTATAAGAGATAGAAAAAGTAATCTTAAGTTTTTAGTGGACACCGGCGCTAATGTTTCAGTTTTACCAGTGTCGAAAAATAACCAATCCGCGAGTGAGTGTACTGTGTAGTGATTATAAAGTGTAGTTTAGTGTAATTAAGACATTTGGTACTAAGTTAATGACTTTAGATCTTAGTTTACGGCGACCGTATAAATGGTTATTTATTATCGCCAATGTTTTTGTTTATAAAGTGCAGATTTTTTTAGCACCCTAGGGCCGATGCATCGCTTGCACTTATGACGGACGCATCGGATACTCATGAAGGTTATTTTTCTAAGAATCTATCTAAGATTGAACGCAAGTATAGTACGTATATAGGGAGTTATTAGCAATTTACTTGGCTATTCGTCATTTTCGGAATATGGTCGAAGGACGACAGTTAGCGGTGTATACGGATCACAAACCGTTAATTTATGCATTTTCTAAAGTAAATAGCGAGAAAGAGTTACCCAGACGTACACGACACTTGATATTCATTAGTGAGTTCACAACGGATTTGAAACACGTTAGTGGGCAAGATAATGTCGTTGCAGATTTGTTATCACGAGTCGCAACAATAAGTTGTCCCACTGTAATAGATTACGCAGAACTTGCTTAGAATCAACAACAAGATTCTTATATGTTACAATTATCTAATTCGAAAGACGCTAATAATAGGTCAAAGAAAATAATGTTACCTGAAAGCGGTACATTTATATATTGTAATTTAGATAATGATAAAATTAGACCCTACTTGACTGATAAATTTCGACGTATTGCTTTTGATAGTGTACATAATTTATGTCATCCCGGAATAAGGACTACACGCAAATTGATTCAAAATCGTTTTTATTGGCCAAATATGAATCGTGATGTTGGCCAATGGGCTAAAACATGCATTGAATGTCAACGATCGAAGGTTAATCGACATACAATGTCAGGTTTAGGATCGTTTCCGCAGTACGATAGGTTTGAACATATTCATGTTGATTTAATTGGACCTTTACCCACTTCACCCGAAGGTTTTAGGTATTGCCTTACCATAGTTGATAGGGGGACGCGATGGCCAGAATGTTTTCCTACGAAAGATATAACTGCCGAAACGATTTCGCGTGTAATATATGAAGGATGGATCTCTCGTTTTGGTTGTCCGAAAAAGCTAACAAGCGATCAAGGACGCCAATTCGAAAGTCAATTATTTGCTACACTAATGAAGTTATTAGGTATTAATAAGTTGCGTACGACACCTTACCACCCACAGAGTAACGGGGCGGTAGAGCGTTGGCATAGGTCACTTAAAGCGGCATTAACGGCTCGCTTATGCAATATATCATCATCTTGGGTTACGGAATTACCAACTGTGTTGCTAGGACTTAGAACAGCAGTAAGAAGTGATACCGGCATAAGCGCAGCAGAAATTACGTACGGAACAACTTTACGATTACCAGGTGATTATTACGATAAAAAATCGAGTTTTGAATTAGATAGCAGTCTTGAGTATGTAAGTAAATTACGAGACTCTATTAGAAAATATCAGTCAGTAGCTATTAGGCAGAATGAAAGACGGAACATATTTATTCACCCCGATTTGCAAAAGTGCGATTATGTTTTTGTAAGAAACGACGCAGTACGTAAGCCTTTACAACCAACATACGACGGTCCTTATCGTGTGTTGAGTCGAGAGGAAAAGGTATTTTATATTCAAATGACTGGCAGGAAAGTTAGAATATCTGTAGACCGTCTAAAACCTGCATATTATTTGAATGATGATAGTGATACGACATCTGGGGCAGATACTGAGGTTCCGTTACAAATTCCAAGTAGCGAATTGCCTAATACACATACCACGCGTAGTGGAAGAGCTATACGATTACCAGTACGATTTAGGTAATAGTATTGTATTTGTAATTGTTTCAACTATTTTATATTTATTAGAATTACGATGATTATAAGTATTCATAAGAGTTCATAGAAATGTATAAAAATACTTAGTAATCAACACATCGTATTTAATAAATAATAAACTTAAGTAATTTTGAAACGAGTTCATTATTTAACGTTTTAAGTATGGTATTTCAAATTTATGTTTGTGTTGAGTTTTTATTGAAATGTTTACTACTTAGAAATTTAAGTACTTTTGATTTATGGCTTTTGAGTGTATAGTAATAGCCTTTGTAATATTAAACGATACAAGTGTAAAGAACGTATTGAGATTTGAAATGTTGACGTTACTAAGTGTTAATTGACGTGTAACAATAATCGCACGCCACTTAGAAGACCCAACCGAGTTTTTGTAATAACATAAATAGTTTAACGAAATTAGGTGTTAACTGTAACCACTTGTATACGTATTGATTGATTTATATTGTGAACATTTTTTATACTTTATATTGTAAACATTTTGTAACCTTATATAGCGACACTTTATATACACCCATTTGTTTATTGTTTAGTTTAGTTAAATGTAAGTTTTTTTACTTGTATACCCTTTTTATTTTTTAAGGGGGGAATGATGTAGCGACGACAAGCCAATTTATGAGTTATCGAATTTCAAGTCGCTAAGAAAGTTCACACGGTAACTCATATATAAACAGTTCGTGCGTTATGCATAGACAGTTAAGGGCTTGTCGGGACGCGGGTTGGTCGCATTAGGTCGAATATTAATTACATACGAATATATATATGTAGTTAACGAAATATAACCTTTGCGTAGTTATTTCATCTTTTATTACACCCGCACATAACAAGCCCCCACAATATATTTTCCTGCGCGGGTTACCAGCACTGACAGGAAAATATATGAACATGACAAGCGCCGATAAGCGCTTATAAGTTTCAAGCTTTCTTTCTGAATACGCCCTAAGGCACGATTATTAAGCTCTTTGCGTTACATAATCTGTGGCATACTGCAAATGTATCTCTGTGGTATATAACCTAGAACAAAATGGTAACATCGGAATTCGGAAATGTCATAACAAAGCAACATGAGAATTGAGAAATTTTAATTTAATTGAAAATTGAAATAAAATAAATAGGATTTATGAGGCCTTCCTTTTTCGCATAACAATATATTTATAATTTATAATCTATTAAAACGTCCAGTCGTCCAGTTCTTATCAGTTATAAGAATGTTGAACGAAATATCTCGCAGATGCATTAATATCAGTAAACATGAAGAAACAATGATGAATTATCACAACTCTGCAATAACGTTACGCGGAGATAAACACTTACATATTCTGGAATTATCCTACAACTTGCAGTGCTTTGACAAGAAAATAAATTTAGTGGAATCATCAATACCCTGTCCAAAAAACAGTGCATGTGTGGAGTACCTGACGAACTGTTCAAAAGATGGATTAAAAAATATCGAGCTCGTAGAAATGATAACAAACCCATGCTTATGGCCATACAGCGATCATTTAAACAGGGAATTGACAAATATCACATCCTTCAAATGGTCACCGTCTAATGTGATATTTAATAATCAAAGTGTCCTGGCAACATTGAATAGTGTTGGTAATTTAAAT
This sequence comes from Colias eurytheme, assembly GCA_907164685.1. Lineage (NCBI taxonomy): Eukaryota > Metazoa > Arthropoda > Insecta > Lepidoptera > Pieridae > Colias > Colias eurytheme. The sequence continues at coordinate 4,658 of CAJQZN010041584.1, forward strand.
TTCTTCGGAAAGCAACGAAAAGTATGGACGTGCCTTTTTGATTTTTCATCAATCATTAAGCAATATCTAGCTTCTGAGGCGCTAATCCCAGCTACGGTGAACAAACACATAAACTTTAACAAATTGAAAGGAATTGTTTATTCCATTAGTATCACCACATTTTGTTGGTGTCCTCTAACCAATAGGGATAAATCATGTTACCTTGCTACTGCTCAGAAAAGTGGGTGTATATATTTTTGGTGTCTCCTGTTTCATGATTCTGATTTAAGCGTAAAAAATGTTGGTAAAATACAAACAAATGATGTAGACATCATGTCTATGGAATGGATACCCTGTGGAAATGATAATTTTTTATTTGTATATTCCAATATGTTAGGAGAAGTAACTGCAAATGTTTGCCAAATACATGAAGATAAGTTACAAGAAATATCAACCATTTCTATATGGAAGTATAAAGATAGATCAATACCAAAGTATATCAAATATATACTTAAGGACAATCAGATAATTCTAGTATTTGATAAACACAGACATGTTATTGCACAAATGTATGATGTGAATTTTAATTTAGTATCAGAAGTTTTTAAAATTGTTAACGATGAAAGAATAACAACAATAACAAAAGCAAAAGAGGGGTTGTATGTGGCGACAATAAACATGAACATATATAAAGTGAATATTATAATTAACGGTAATACATTAGATTTGAGTTTTGAACAAATTCAGCTGAAAGACACCTATACAAACCATGAATTGTATGGTCTCTGCTTTACTGAAAATGATGCAATATGTAATATAGCTCTTATTGATAGAAATATAAAGTTTAGAAAAGAACAATTAAGAATGTATGTAGTATCACTACATTTTGACGGAGAGAACGAAGCAGATAGTTTAATATTTAAGAACCCATCAAATGAATTGGCTCCAATGTGGGATTGTATTGAGTTAATAAGATATAAATGTATGAAAACTAAGCAATTGCCAAAAATTGATTATAAATCTTTCTTCAAAGATGCAGAGACAGATGTTTACAAAATGAAAGTCTATTTAGTTCTACTACAGTTATATAATAGTCTTGAAAGTATTTTAAAGAACAAATCAAAAGGAATGTTGCCTGAAACATCAGTTGCTGTGATACAGGATAAAATATTAGCTGCATATGCTTCTACTCGTATTACTCAAATATATGAGATGTTGAATAATGACCATGCGCTTAGTACATTAGAATCTGAATGTTTATCTGGCTGCAGAAATTTTTTTGAGCATTATAGTAAAAAATATAAATTATCATTGAGTGATTGTGTACCCAGTATAGATTTTCAACAAATAGACATACATATTGAGAAATCTAAGTTGAATACAAATAAATACGTTTGTCAATTCTGTGATGATGATATAGAAGGGTTCACTTGTAAAAGTGGACATACAAATATGTTTTGTGTATTAACATTAACACCAATAATTGATGATATGGAATATTTAGTGTGTATGCGTTGTAATGTAACTGCACGGATGGACCTTTATCCATTTGAGCCTAAATGTGTCTTCTGTGATGCCCATCTTGATTGTTTTCATTTAATTTATTGAACATTGAAATAGGTATATTGTTTTTGAAATGTTTTCAAAACAAACATTTAAATGTTAATAAATTTGTGTTTAAATAAAATGAAGAAATATTTTACTCATATTTTTTTAAAGATGTGAAGTTTGCATAGGGGTCACCAATATTTCAAGTTTAATATTATTTGGTTTAGTAGTACCACTACTAGTTAAGTATTTATAGGTCACATTCGATCGTTGCAATTGTTACAATATTTTTATAATCATTGAAATAATGAATTGTTTAATAATTGTTTGGGTGGCCTTCAACCAACCTTCAACTCATTAACTGAAAGAGACAAGAGTAGAAATTCGATTGCCGAATGGCGGCTGCAGCTGCGGCGGGATCACGGGGGGGCCGAGTGGCCGAGAGACGTCGCGGTCGCTGCGGCAAGACGAAAGTCGTGGGTTCGAATATTTCTGTTTTAAAAATTTTATACCATATCCATACTATAATATTATTATACTTAAAAAGTAACTCTGTCTGTCTGTTACTCATTCACGCCTTAACTACTGAACCAATTTGCATGAAATTTGGTATAGAGATATTTTAATACCCGAGAAAGGACATAGGCTACTTTTTACCCCGGGATATAGGAAAGGTTTTATCCCGGAAATCCCACGGGAACGGGAACTATGCGGGTTTTTCTTTGACAGCGCGGGCGAAGCCGCGGGTGGAAAGCTAGTTTCTAATATTTCGAGTTGATAAAAAAGACTTCCTTACTCGATACACATTTTTTTGCACATTTATAACAAATGGAAGTATTCTTCTTTATCGGTGAATATCAGACACTTTCTTGTTGCACTCAATAATCCTTCACTCAGTTTAACATTAACACACTAATAATCATATTCGAGTATGTACTGCTTTAGATGAGTGGTCGCAGGTGGTCGCTATGATTTGATATGAGTTGTTTCTCAAAAAGCATAACAACAAAAAAATAGACATAGGTAAGTATAAATAATTAAAAGCACCCAGTTACAACTAAACACAAAAAATTAAAGACGGTAAATACTGTATATTGTATACAGGAAAAATATCATATCAATATGAGATAGAATCTAGGTACATGGTAAGAGCATAAATCAGCTCTCCCTACTTTACGTAAAAGCCAAAAGGAACAAGAAAAATTGGAACAGTTGGTTGAAAAGATAACTACCTACTTACAAGATACTAATACTTATTTATTTAGTCCCCAATAATTTAACAACAATTGTTAATATGTTGCAATAATTAACATGCAAGATAGATAGGTACTTATCCAAAATCGAATGTTTAATTGAGCGTGAGTGATGACTGATATTTCGTAAAAAAAAATATGATAAGTATTCATTGCCAACTGAGATAATATATATATATATATATATTATTTTAATCTATCGAGTTATCATCCTTAGGACTTTCCTTAGCCGTAACCTAGACAGAAAAGCTTTTCTCAAAGTATAGCCAATACCTAGATAATAATTTGGTAATATTTCATACTGTTATCTATCACTAAGTCGTAGTTCAATAATGTAAGGACATTTTAAATAAGAACCTATCTTATACCTTGAAAATATAAAGGCAAAGGCTTTCGCAAATGCTACGCAATCTGTTGTTACCAAAGGCTCGGAATTCATAAGCTCCGAGATAACAAACTCTGCATATTTACAAAAAATTGTAGTAAATCATCGGATGCTGATGATAATAAATTTGGAATTGGTTGTAGCACTTTTATCTAGCAAATCGCATTGTTCGATGTTCCAGGTTAATTTTTGTTCCTAGTCAGCCGTCGGGTAACTAGTTTATAATTAGGTACGTCCATACGTTTAGATCCTATTATGCTAATAAGAGCTTTGATAAACTAATACACTATCAAAGCCCAAATATTTTATCTTTATAACTTTTTAAACGGCTCCATATGAAATGTGAATCAAAATATGTAGGTAACTATGTCAATTCTTTCAACTTCAAAACAACACAGTACCTAGTTAACGTAACGGCACCAGTCTTGTACAGATTAAGGAAAAAATTGAAGTTTTTTGCATATTTCTCGTAGGTTTTTTAACTTTATTGGATATTGTTAAGTTATACCTTTAGTTCAATGTTAGTTTAACGTAACCAATGTTAGAAAAAAGATTACAATGCATAAATAATGAAGTTATTTATAAATTAAAAAACCACTTTTTTGCACCAGTGATGGACAGTAAAAATCTAATGATGGACACCCAGTTTTGGACAACATCCATTTATGAACACCCATTTATGGACTGTACCTAATGTTTTTTCTCCAGTTATTTACACTTGGAGAAGACTTATAGTTATCAATAGAATCTTGAAAATGATGATTGGAATATAATAAATCGGGGATGTATTTATAAAAAGTAGTACTTATTAATTTTTTGCATAGTTATAATATTTAAAACAGTCTTAATTTCCATTTTCTAGGCAAAAATTGGACAAATGCATCGTTAAATACGAGTTATATCCGTTAAGAAACACCAATATGGGTTTTTTTTCTCAATAAGTCAGGGATGAAAAATATAACTAAAAAAAGTACTGCCATTCCATCCATTTTGGGACTTCTTCTTCTTCGTCATATCACTCTCGTCAGAGCGAACGTGGTCAACATGAGGTTTGGGGGGGGGTAGATGTTACCCGCTTCACGATATTCCGCCATATCTCTCTGTTTCCTGGCATTCCGCTACACTCGTGAAGTGAATCGCCAATCTGAATCCGCCAACAGCCTTAATCTGATCGGTCCATCGATATGGATTCCAAATTGTAGCACGAGGCAAAAAGCTTTTTTTAAACTGTTGTCAAGATGGTGTGGATGAAATTTAAGCGTGTGTGCTATATGGTGGTGGAATTTAGCAGCAGACAGCGATCCAAACAGTTCATCAGAGAACTCTCTATGATAGATGCGTTACAATACGCATAAGTATGCGACTTCTCTACGCAGTAATAGAGAATGAAGCCGAGAACGAGTCGCACAGCACATAATGACCCATTTTTCTAAAATATATTCTTCATGGGTAGATAGATATTATGTTGTTGGACCCATTACTGTAATTTTAACAAAAAATGTCAATGTCCATTATAGGAACCAAAGCAAATCCAGTCATGGACAATTGTTGTACAATATTGGAACCCTTTGTTTGAAATGGTCGTGATAGGTATATTATTAATCAGAATGAAAAGACAATACAGAAAAGGGCATGTAATTAATACCTTTAAAAAAAGTTTATTTTCGACATATGTCCATAAATGGATATATCCATAGAATTAAATCCAGTTATGGACACTGAAGAATTTTATTTAAACAACATAACCTATCATGATACTAAATCGTGTAATATTTCATACAATTAACTACTATAAATAAAAGTAATATCAAATTTTGCTAATATTTATACAAAAATTCTTATAACCAAAATTGTGTCCTCACTTCCTTAAGGATTTCCTTAGTAAAAACGGATTTCTTCGAAACGAGTCGCAGCAACTAAACATAACGTTCTGCCATCTTCAAACGTTTTGGCCGAATAAGATGAAGTGTCGTATTTTGATAGCTTATGAACCAAACTTTTATTTTAAGTATTGCCAAATTATATAACGTTAATTTTGGTCTTAATATTTAAATTTAATATTTATTTTGTCCATTACTGGATGCTTGTCCACCACTGGTGCCGTTACCTTAGTGAGGTTTAAAATGGCTAAAAATACTGGACTATAAAATAAATATAAAGTCTAGCTGAACATTTATTGTCGTTAAGATAAATAATTCTCATTCGTCACTCACACTGAAATTTAATTATTCTTAGGATATTGAAAAATTACAGCACAGATAGATAAGATACCCGGCACTTGGGAAATTTTCCTAATTTATGATCAAGCCAATTGATAAAAATGTGCGACAAACGAACATTAGGTGCAAGACAGGACTATACTAACAGTTTACACTTCCATAAATAATCCTGATAAGCGTGAGGACTGATAGGTACACATTTAGGGCGATTATTATCGCAAAATGCTTGTACTACGAAAGTGAGCAAATTTGCAAAGATTAGAATTAATAAATAATAACTTGGGATGATAAAGAATGGTGTTTATTCCCTGGTTCAATATTTTTACTCATATGCCATTTAAAAATAAAACACTACGTAAAAAGTGAGATTGTATTTCATAAACAAGAACTTAAACATTATTCTCTTTACATTAAAATATTTTTCTGATCCACTGATGACTATTGAGCGACGTAGAATCTCTTAGCAGTGCCGGACCAGAAGTTGGAGGTGATTGTCTGCAAAATAATTGATAGGTAGGTACACAAAACTGAATCAAAATGTTATAAATAAAGAGCAAGCAAGTAGGCAGGTGGCCACCTGATGTTAAGTGGTCACCACCGCCCATAAACACACAGGTGCTTTATTAACACGCTCTTTTCTTGAAGGCCCCAATGTTGTAGTTGTTCGGGAATACCGCAGGTTGTAAATCGTTACAAAGCTTCATCATATTATTATACGGAGAAGGAAAAGCTCTGACGTTGAACCTATAATTTCGCATCTACTGTACTTGATTTATAAAACAATATAATAACATACAACTTACCACTACCAGTTCCTCAGGAGAATATTCCCTTACGTATGTGATGCTGTTGCCATCGTCGAATGTTTGTACTTGTGTAAGCTTGTTGCCTTCTACAGTGATTATATTCTTAGGCTAAAATGAAAACAATCAATAAATGTAACAATCAATTAGTAAAGACAGATATGGTTAAAATTTAAATTTTTTAGAATTTCGAAGGTAACGCATCGGCAGGTAGGTAATCTTAAAAAGTTATGGAATATTTATTTCGGTTTAAGCCGATGTACTTAAGGTCTGAAAGTGTTGGTAGGTAGGTGCGTCATTGTATACCGACATAGCAATATAAAAAATGTAATGTATTTTATGTTTATTACTACCTAGGTACTGCCTGTTTAATGTAATTATAGGTATTCTTCATTAATTATACCGTTACTTATTTAAAGATACTCACAACAACTCCTGGGGCTAAAACTTCGTCAAATTCGACGCCGCTCTTGAATTTCATTTCAAAGGATTTTCCTTCATAGACTGTTGTGATAACATATTCGTCACCATTTTGGTCCAATTTTTGTGTCGATCTGCTATTAATGTATGCTTGAGTTTCTGCAGGTGGAAGTTCTAGAAAACGAATAAGTGGGTTAATAGGTATTTATGTGACGATATTTTACCGTACATATATATTTTGGTAGTAAGAATACTGAATATACTTTGACTAAGCATATTGTATACAAAAATCTTAAATTTCCTGTGAAAATTTTTAAAAGATCACTTACTTAGGCTATTGACGAAATCTTCGAAGTTTTCAGTGCGCTCCAATTTGAACATCTTTCCAAAGTAAGCCATGTTTGAGAATTAGAATTATAACGGTCTCGACAGGAACTCACCAAAGTGATAAAAAAATGTAATGTACCGGTTACTTATATTCGTGGTGAACCCGCTAATCAATGTTCATATCAGAAGCTAGAGCCCATCATTAATCGATATCAAATATCAATATAATTTAACCGCCACGAGTTTTTCGTACGTTTATTATTTACTAGCCGTCCGCTCCGGCTTCGCCCGTGGTACATATTTCGCAATAAAAGGTAGCCTATGTTCTTTCTCAGGGTCTAAAGATTGTCTGTGCCAAATTTCATCAAAATCGGTCCAGTAGTTTATGCGTGAAAACCATACATACATACATAATTACAAACCTTTCCTCTTTATAATATTAGTATAGATATAGACTATAGAATTGATAACAGATAACTATATTACTCATCGTGAGATAGAAAGTAATTTTATTTGTATGGATCATCGTTTTCATTTATTCTTGTAGTATTTTTTAGGTATATTTTACCCGATTAACCTTGGCCTAACTATGTATATCATTGATGATTAATATACTCAAATAAAGTCTAAATAAATAAACCATTTCATAGGAGTTAGGACTATGAGTTTGAAGGAGACACTTGTAGGTATTTAACGCATTCTGTAAAGATGAGATTCGATTTCGCGAATCATAAACCATAACTATGAATTAGTTATTGTTCTTTAATTTATAATATCTAAGTTCGCCACGATTTCGTTTTTTTATCATGTTTTTTTTCTATAATACATATATATGTTTAAAACTTAGGTACATATATAGATATATTTTGTACTCCTATCTCTTAGTTTGGAATAAAAATAAAGCATCAATGCTCGTTTTTTAATATGTACAGGCGTGCAGAAATTACAAGAATTTTCGGATTTAGTAGTCACTAGAGTGTCGTTCAAATTTATTTTTAATTCTGTAAATTTTTTCATGTGTCATGCTTATTTTTTTTTCATTACTTTTTGAAATAAAATACCTGGATAATATATTATATATTATTATTTGTAACGTGATATTATAATGATATACAGTGTAAAAGTACAGTAAATAAATTCGTATGATAATAATTATTATATAAGTAATGTTGAAACTTGAAATCAATGCAAAACAATAGTTCCTAAGATGAGTGCATTTAATCAATTAACATACAATCTCAAGCTTTATAATATTAGTAGGTATATATAAGCCATAATATAGAGATACCATAGAAATGGCGACAATTTGATTAAATTTGATCAAATTGATTGATCTAGGAATTAAGTAAGGAGTTCCCCTTATTTAGTTTAGTATATTAATATAATATGCGAATATTGCAAGACAGAATGATACTTATTACTTTCATATTACAGTGCATTTACATCAAACGAGCGAATGCTCATTCTAACCCGACTATGTCAAATTCTTTTAGTGTAAACAGGCGTAGAGCGTTCTTTAGTTGTTTCTAATGCGTTCGAAAATATGATAAGCAATATTCTAATACTGAACATCACTGAATACGAGTTTGCGTTTACACAAAGATAACGAAAGAATGTTCTTGCTCTAGCTCTGTGTTCGTTTTAACGTTTTATTTGTATACGTAACTAGTATATTATTATTAGTCTGTGGTTTTATGAAAGTTCTTGATAAGCCTAAAGACTGATACAGATTATAGGTGGGGCGATTATTATCGCAAAATGCGTACTACGAAAATTAATAACATAACAAAGATTAACACAACGCAGTAACGAGATTTTGGGAATTATGAGGTGGAATAATCGTGGAATGGATAATGGATATATGCTTATTGATTTTTCCCTGGTTAACTACATAGTAACTATTTAGTCATCGAAACGATGAAGGAAAACATCGTGAGGAAACCGATAAATATGTCAAAGAATAAAAAAAAATACGACAACATTTGACATCTTCCAACCCGAAATTGACCAGGATTACGGCCTCATCTGCTTATACGGTAGGCCTGTGTCCCAGCAGTGGGAACGTATATGGGCTGATGATGATGATGATGATCAAGTAATCTGTGTCTTTGCTTCAATATTGTTACCTACTTAAAGGGTTTATACCAACTTATTGCATTATCATTTAAAAATAAAACACTAGGTACGTACAAAGTGAGATTATATTTCATAAATAAGAACTTAAAATTTAATTCTCGTTTATTTATTATTCAGCGACGAAGAATCTCTTGGCAGTGCCGGGCCAGAAGTTCGAGGTGATAGTCTGTAAAATATTATGTGAATGAGTTTAATCATTTAAACTTGATTAAGGCTTAATGCCTTATTAATTAACAATTACAAGATTTATCTGTTCGCATTATAGTAATGAAATATAATACATTAAAATTTAAATAGCAAGAAAATGTAACGGATCAACGAGATTGATTACATTTATTTGCATCACTCGTGATACGAGATATATTTATTTACCTATCATATGTTTCATATGATAGGTAAATAAATATAAGTATTAACATAAACATTAAAATATGATTTGTTATAACTAAGAACTTTGACTTTTATAGGTTTGTTAAATATATTATTATAGTAGTAATAAACATAATATAGTTAAGATGTTACTTATGAAATAATTTATAGCATTTCTCTTACCACCACAAGTTCTTCCGGAGAGTATTCCTTTACATATGTGATGCTGTTGCCATCTTCGAATGCTTGTACGTGTGTAAACTTGTTGCCGTCTACAGTTATAACACTGTTGGGCTGAAATGAATTGAATAGATAATTGCAATCCATACTAGTAATATTATAAATGCGAAAGTAACTCTGTCTGTCTGTCTGTTACTCAATCACGCCTAAACTACCGAACCAATTTGCATGAAATTTGGTATGGAGATATTTTGATACCCGAGAAAGGACATAGGCTACCTTTTATTGCGAAATATGTACCACGGGCGAAGCCGGGGCGGACCACTAGTTATTAATAAATGATTGAAATACTCGGAGGTATAAATGTACCACGCCGGTATTTACATAAAATATTTCGTAAAATTATGCTTTTTCATTATTAGAAATTTAGAACCCAGTTACTTAAAAAAGCTGTTCTTATAGTAGAGCGTAGAGGAGACCGTGGGAGATTGGCCTTCACCGATTTGATATCAAGATGACTGATGAGACGTATTTTTTATGAAATATTTCATATACCTACACATATTCCTATGCTCACAATGCCTATCAAAAAGTGCTTATTTTTATTATTATTTAAAGATACTCACAATTATAACTCCTGGTCTAGGGATTTCGTCAAACTTGACGCCGCTCTTGAATTTGTTTTCAAAAGATTGTCCTTCCTTATAGATTGTTGTAATAGTATATTCGTCTCCATCTTTATCCAATTTTTCTGACAAATTGCTATTTATGAATTCGTGAGTTAGTTCAGGTGAGAGTTCTGGAAAAAAAAATCGTATATTAATTTGTATACTGTAAAATCTCCTTCATATATACATAGGTATATATACAATTATACAGGGTGTAATCGTTAAGTGTGCACAAGCGATTATTCCGTAACTATTGCAGATATCGAAAAACTTTAAACTGATATCGAAAGTACTTAACCTAATGAGTAAAATGGCCATAATAAATTTTTAAAAATAAAACGAGAAATAGCCAACGGGGTTATTTAAAAAAAATCTGGTAATTAAACACCTATTTATTGGTTTTAAATCTTTTTTTAACTGATAAAGTGATGTAAGAGGAAGGTTTTAGTGTATAATTTATTAGGTTTTAGACAAAGCGGGCGAAGCCGCGGACGGAAAGCTAGTTGAGAATAAAAAAAAGGTAAATTTCCATAAAAAATGATTCTTAACAGTTTACTTACTATAACATTCGACGAAAGCTTCGAAGTTTTCGGTGCGGTCCAATTTGTACATTTTTCCAAAGAAAGACATGGTGAACAAATAGTTTTGTAATTGCTTTGAAAGAACTTCAACAAAGTGATTATAAAATGTAATGTATCGGTTACTTATATTCGTGAAGAGCCTTATTATCAATGTTCATATTGATATGAAATGAAATGCGAAAGTAACTCTGTCTGTCTGTCTGTTACTCAATCACGCCTAAACTACTGAACCAATTTGCATGAAATTTGGTATGGAGATATTTTGATACCCGAGAAAGGACATAGGCTAGGTACCTTTTATTGCGAAATATGTACCACTGGCGAAGCCGGGGCGGACCTCTAGTCTATAATATATAGAAATAGAAATAGAAATAGAAAGTGTTTTATTTGCCACCAATTACAAAAATATAAATCTTAATAATCTAACACAGAACAGAAAAAAAAATATACATATATAGCAATGGTGGCAAAAAGGACTCCCCGTCAGCAAAGCAGCAAACATTAATTAAAATGTATTGCTGCACTGATTTTCAGAGGAGACCACGTGACTGTACAGATGCAATGATTCAGTACTAAATGATACATATAATTATGACAGTGTGTTTATGTAGCATAGCTAGAGACAATATAATATAATATGTGCACCTTAATTTTATTTTGCGACCAGTGGGAGAGTGTTAGATATTATATAAATAGATAATATATAAATTGATAATATAAATAGATAACATATTATAAATACACGATAAATGAAATGATGAAATGATCAATGGCTCAAATATGTAGCGACAGGCCGAACTCCTATCGGTAATTGCTTCTGATGCTGGAGCAA
>CAJQZN010041587.1:15970-27989 GCA_907164685.1 Colias eurytheme
TTACATGTATTATAGTAACCAAATCTACCCACCCCGACATTTTTAGCCACGGGCCTGCGGTTACACTTAAGTTTAGCCGGCTAAAGATAGAACAAACTAACATTAACACCTCGTCGAAAATAAACCTAAGTTTAGCCGGCTAATCTTAAGTTTATGTTCTCACCTACCTTTAGCCGTAACATATATACCTATTAAAAGATAACATAAATATTATCTAGATATTTTAGTGGGACAATTTGAACTCGTGATTATCAATACAAGCAAACTACAGCCCCCCTAGTCAAGTGGCTTTCTGTTAGCGTAGCGTTCAATAGAATAGACTACGAATGTATGAGATTGACGTAGGCTGTAGATAAACGTATCTACAGGTTACGTCAATCTCATACATTCGTAGTCTATTCTATTGAACGCTACGCTAACAGAAAGCCACTTGACTAGGGGGGCTGAGCAGATTGAGATAAAATTGATAGAATAACAACTTCTCTGTAATCTGTAGGTAAAAATATATATGTTTAGCTTTTAAGATAAAAAAGGAATAAAGTATGTATGTATGCACGTTATTCTAGTAAGTACTTAGTAATAACTACGCGCGATAAGTAAGGACACCCACTTCAGTCTCTTTTCTTCGTATTCTACAAATCAAAGAATATTATGAATCTCAACTTCCGTGTCTTTCAAGTTCAGTATCGTCTGCATATGCATACAATTACAAATATTTTATTAACCAAGACAGTTACGAAATGTGGGTCCTAATATGCCTATGCCTTGAGGCACCCCATAGGAGACTGAAGTGATTATAAATCGAAAAACTTATAAATTCTTTTCATGTGGACCTTTTACTGTGACCACAATATTGTCAGATATTTATTAGCATTTTTATCCTCAATAGCCTTTTTGGTCTACTTATATAATTTAAATTAATTCACAAACTATACTTGTGGTATCTATTGGCTTTTGATTTTTCGTAGCAACCGATTACAAAAATCACGATAGGTTTTGGGAAAGATAATTTTAAGATTGTATTATCAGAGGATTCCCTATCTATTTGGATTTTATCGATATGTCTATATACTGATGATGATACATTGATATTTTGTTTCTATTTTTAAGTTGTTTTTTCTTTTACAAAATGATCTAATCATTATTAACTAGAAGGGATGAGAGATCTATTTGTTTACAGTAACACAATAATAATTTATAAGTGAAAACTTATTATTAAAATAGCCTTAGAATTTCAAGGTCACGCCACGGCAATACCGTCACGTCATGGAGTAAGGCGACGATTTTCGTATCTTTAAATCTTGCCAAAGTTTCACTTCTGACATGTGTGCTTGGCACACACGCTTTTTTTAATTTCACTATAAGTATTAACATAATAATATAGTATACATGATTGGTCACTTATTAGTCAGTGAAACAGGATTATATGTATATTGAAAAGTATTAAGATCCAGGGTAGATTTTACAACATGATCGAGAAGACTAATACATAATGAATTTACAATATGTAGGTACTATGTTTATTCCTTTCCTCATTGTAACAAAACTAAAAATCACAGTTTTGGTACATTGAAGTTATATCTATTAGCCCATTTAAGTGAGATAATAATTGCAACACAATATTCATCAGAGTTCAAATATGATGCAAGATGGACGAGTTTATCTTAAATTGTATATAATTGTTTACATTACCTTATATAAACTATAACTACATTATATTAATTAATAGATAACCCAGTGAACTATACCTATTTAAATTTGCTAATAATTCATTTGATTGATATTGCTACCCAATTTAACAGTTTTACTTTATTGATGTTTTATAGATGTAAAAAAAAACTACTTCTTCGTTTAATAATATGATATAATATAATAAATCAACAGTTTACTTAGAATCAATGTTATCTTGTATCATATTATTTTTATTGTATCATATTATAAAAGTAACATATTCTGGGATAATTGCATAGAACAAAAAGTATTTATTTTTTAAATTTTAACTTAAAAGTAATAAAATGAAACTTACCGATCCATATTCCAAATCATATTTGTACGAAATGACATCACCAGGTAGTTTGCCTTTCTTTCTAACTGGTAAGCATCCTATACCTATAACACAACATAGGAAATTAATAATGTATAGATTTATTTTAAAATCTCAGTAATATAGGATATTGAGGAATTTGGACCTTGATCTCAACTCATTAAAAATTGACCACCGAGCGCCCCGATCGGGGCGCAACACAATAGATTATCTATTGTGTCTGTGATTCCGGGGACTGATGGATTAAGTAAGAATCTTATTAATACATTTGTGTATTCTAAAATTTTAAATATCATTACTTAGTCAGAATGAATTGTAATAAACAAGTTATTTGACTTTGAAATAATTGCCATTGGGTTGAAATATATATCTATGAAAAAACTAACAGTTCAGGAAAAAAAAGGTTCAAGGTTAAACCAAACAAAATATCTAACCTTCAACTTGAGGTATTGAATTGAACTATTGTTTGTTGCATTATACTTTTTCAGGTCTTAAGCTATCTCTGTACCAAATTTCATCCAGATCGCTTTCATAGTTTATGTATGATGTAGCAAACAAATGTATATTCACATTTATAATATTAAGTAGGGGTTTATATTTTCAACCATTGCTATTGACTTCAGTTGTATAACATTAGATAATACTAGTTTTTCGCCCGCGTTTTCAAAGGAAAACCCGCATAGTTCCCGTTCCCGTGGGATTTCCAGGATAAAATCTATCCTGTGTTAATCCAAGTTACCCTCTATATGTGTGCTAAATTTCATTATAATCGGTTCAGTAGTTTATGCATGAAAATGGTACACACATACATACATATAAACCTTTCCTCTTTATAATATTAGTATAGATTACGAGCTTACCCAATTCTGCAGCAACTGAAAAGGAAAACAGAAAACCTCTGGATTCCAAACCAACCACCGCTTCTGCTTGTGGGAATTTCGTCTTTATCGTTTCTATTAGAAGTCCTTGTAATAGCTTACATGCCGCGCCGTCTGAAATCGCGGAGAATATGTCCCTGAAAGAAATCACATGATGTAATTTTTTTTTATTTGTTTAAGTTATAAAAAGTTAAATATACTATAAGCTTAAATTGCATGAATAAAACAATAATTATTTTGACGCAAGTAATTGACGCATGCAAGCTTAAATTGGTTGCGCATTAAATTTTTTGATGCATTATATTTATAACCTAAAATAGTAACACATTACTTTTAAACTTACCAAAATAAAATCCCTTCTTTCGGAAAATTCGGGAATTGCTTTATTTTCTTTTCCAGTTCGGATATCTTCTTTTCATATTCCGTACTCATTTTGTAATTAATATTTGATAAATTTTGAAAAACTGCGATATTTTTCTTTCAAAGTTTCTGTAACTATATTTTATTTCTAAATATTCGCCAATAGGAATTTATAATTGTAATTCTTATTAATAAAAGCACATGATCACACACCGAAGTATCATTTAAATGACAAGTTTTCGAAAATAATAATTAATTTACAAAGGACGACTAATATTACAACCTTAAACAAAATGCACACAGCTGACAGCACAAACGCCAGAGCGCAAATGACAAATGTGAAATGTCAAATTTTCGAACAACCGGTGTTGCCAATTCAGCGGAGTGTCATTTGCTCAGGTTTATTCCTCTGAGGTCATTTGTCAAATGAGGTAAAATACGTACAGATTAAAAATTGATGTACATATATACAGGGTTACAGGTTAAGTCGACCTATTCCTGTTAAGAGCGTGTAGTAGGGGTCAAAACGAACTGATTTGATCTTATAATACCATATCCAAAAGTTAGCCGTTGAAGAGTTATTGCAATTTTAATTTTTTTCTTGAAAATGCCACTTTATCTTCGCATTTAGCGTTTAATTTTTTATTTTACTTATTTGGTCTGGGTTTTTTTGAGTTTTTATGTAAAGGTTGAGTTAAACAATAATTCTCAGCAATAAAAATCCATATCGCTGCAAACAATTCAAAGAAATGGCTTTTAAACTAAAAATAATAACATTAAAGTAATTAAGTTAACTCGTTTTTAACAAAGATACTGAAAAAAATCTCTATGAAAATGTGTCTGCAGATGTTTTTAAAAACATGTGCATGTTCTTAGCTATGTAAAAAGGTATGATAACCTCAGGTAGCATTCGTAGATTCCAAGAAATCGGGAATAAACTTGGTATGGGGAAATAATTCTTAGAATAGCTCATTAACATCGGTCTAGTTATTATCTACCTATGCGAACAATAAAGGGTTGTGCCGCGTGATTATGATGTCTCACTCACACGCTGCAACTATCTCGCTTCCACCTACTGGAGAGAGCGAGCAAGGTGATGAACGAAGCTGTATGGGGCGAAGGATGCCGCTTTGTAATTTTTAGTCTGTTTATGTGATTCGTCCGTAGTAGATGCGATTTCTGTGCTCCTCTGTGTATTGACAACGCGACTTGGCTTTCTTTTTAGACTGATTTTCTTCCGATTCTGTGACCGTGTTTCGAAACTGGACTTTGATTTTTGCTTGCGATTTGAATTTTCAAGATGAGTTCGTATACTAACGAAGAATATGCTGTCATTTTGATGTGTTACGAGTTTTGTCAAGTTGTATCTGCACATGCTCGTGCGGAATACATGACCCGCTATCCTGACCGTCGTGCACTAGATGTTAGTGTCTTCGAAGGGACCTATCGTCGCCTTAGAGAAACTGGTTCGATTCTAAGACGACGAACAGACGTCGGTCGGCCATCTGTCCGGGATGAGGAAGACGAAGAGGAAATGAAATTAAGCGATTTTTTCGAATGGATCCCACGACATCAACAAACATTGTTGCCCGAGAACTTGGTCTGTATCAGTGGAAAGTATGGTTCACAATGAACACTTCAGGATATTACCCCTGTGATATTACCCATATCACTACACGCCCGTGCACGTGATGGAAGAAGGAGATCCTTTAAGAAGACTAGATTTTTGTAGATTCATGTTGAATGCGGATCTGGAAAACCCTCGTTTTTCAAAAAAAATTTATGGACAGATGAGTCCAAATTTGTATCACAAACTACCATAACGCTCACTATTGGGCTCCGAAAGCACGTGGCAATTCTAACAAGAAGAATCCAAAAAAATCACAAAGACGATTCAGTCTTAATGATGGGATGGGGATAATTTCAAATAAATTAATTGAACCATACTTCCTTCCGGACAACCTAAATGGTGAAAATTATGAGACCTTTCTGCGCCAACATTTAATTGTGACCTACTTGAAGACATACCCCTGACTTTGTTAAGAGACATGTGGTTCCAACATGATGGCTGCCCTGCACATTACAGAAGAAGTGTTAGAGAATGGTTAGACATCAACTATCCAAACAGATGGATTGGAAGAGGTGGGCCCATACCATGGCCGGCTAGAAGTCTAGACCTAACCCCCATGGACTTTTACGTATGGGGGCATATGAAGAGTCTGGTGTACAATGAGCCGAACCCGCTTCCATCTGTTGATATTTTACGACAAAAAATTATCGATGCAGCCAATAAGATGAGGAACCAATTAACAACTGGGGTAGTCAAGATTTCTCTGCGGAAAAGGTTTCGAATATGTGTTCGCAATAGAGGAAGACATGTTGAGCAGGAACTGTAAAGTTTTTAAGAAAAATAAATTATGACAAAATTTATTCTGATGTTGTACTTTACTAACACTGTCCCATGTTTATCCCCGATTTCTTGGAATCTACGAATGCTACCTGAGGTTATCATACCTTTTTACATAGCTAAGAACATGCACATGTTTTTAAAAACATCTGCAGACACATTTTCATAGAGATTTTTTTCAGTATCTTTGTTAAAAACGAGTTAACTTAATTACTTTAATGTTATTATTTTTAGTTTAAAAGCCATTTCTTTGAATTGTTTGCAGCGATATGGATTTTTATTGCTGAGAATTATTGTTTAACTCAACCTTTACATAAAAACTCAAAAAAAACCCAGACCAAATAAGTAAAATAAAAAATTAAACGCTAAATGCGAAGATAAAGTGGCATTTTCAAGAAAAAAATTAAAATTGCAATAACTCTTCAACGGCTAACTTTTAGATATGGTATTATAAGATCAAATCAGTTCGTTTTGACCCCTACTACACGCTCTTAACAGGAATAGGTCGACTTAACCTGTAACCCTGTATATGTGGTAAATAATATAATCTCGAATGAAATGTGAATAAAAATAACTTTAATCGTTCTACATTATATTCTGAATTCTACCTTTAGAATTATGTCTAGAAACGTAGGTTTTAAATATATTTTCCTCTCAAATTTAATTGAACAAATTTTTGGATGAGCTGATGCTAAAATTACACTTTACTGTTCTGTGTTAAATTACGAAGGTTATTTAAATACCGGGATGTACAATTTTATTTATTCAAATAAATAATATCTACTATCAGACACGGTGTATGAACCTTGAATTTCTAAAATATTTAAATAAATCGAGTACAAGAAAGCATAAAAATCTGATTTAAGTAGGTACTAAATAAAGTTATGTTGTGATTCAAGTTACACCGATTCGAGTTTCATGCATATTCCCCTTATATTAATTAAATAAATAAATAAAATAAATATTATATTCCCCAGTGTTAGCTGTTTGCGTTAAAGGAAACACATTGTATTGAATTACGTTGATTGGTTATTCCCATTGGTTATTCCTGCCACCTGCCTCCTGGTTTTGACAGCACACGTCAATTACGAAAAATAACAACAAACATTCAAATTCATATCCGTTGCTAAAAACTAAAAATATTATCGATATTTAAAGTTCATATAAATTAGTTATTAATTTGTTGTTTTACTCTTGTTTAATTATATTTAACAAGCTATTTATAATTTTAAGTGAAAGTGCCAATTTTCCCGCCATTATACTTTCCTGTTGCTAAAACAATGTTATCAGACGATTTAGAAAGGCTAATTGAAGAAAAACGACGTGAGATAGAAAAAGAGAAAACGCTTTTGGGGCTATCGCCGTTATCGGATAAAAACGATCAAGTAAGTATGGAGTAATTTTATAAAATACTAGCGGTCCGCCCCGGCTTCGCCCGTGGTACATGTTTACGTTTTCTCTACATAAGAACCATCCTCGTACTTCAAGGAATATAATAAAAAAAGAATTATCGAAATCGGTTCAGCCGTTCTCGAGTTATGCGCTTACCAACACATTTTGCGATTCATTTTTATATATAAGATTAATTTCGACCAAAGCACATTACACAGTTTCAAAACACCTGAAAAAGCTGTCTTAAAAAGAAAAGATAAAGAGAAACTTGGTTTGCGTTCATGATGTTGCTTCGAAATAATAAAAATTGCCATAAAAGTCAGTTATTTCCAACATACTATCGTCTAAGCTAACTCAGCTTCTGTCGAATATTGAACGCAGAACTACGGACTACGGTGCTATATTGATTCTACCGCGCAGACGTCTAGATATACGGGGAAACCTAGTATTCTAGGTATAATTTATATAGGCAATGTATATGCAGTATATGTTCATGTTGTTCAGTTGCGTATTTCATGGAGGCTGGTCGCTGCGCGCGCTTCGTCATTTTTCGTAAATCGTAATTGTTATTATAATCGAGGTATGTAGTATTTTAAATACTTAATGATAATATGTAAATTAACATACTGGAAATTGATTAAAGAATAATTAGGTTGTTACAATTTTTTTTAACAATTTTTTCCATGGTGTTTATATTTTACTTAAAGTTTGTGTTTGTTTACTTTGTTTTTCTAAAAAAAGTTGGACATGGTAATTATAGGTACAGTATATTGTAAAATTTCAATTATCTAAATTAATTTATAATAGAATAAATGTTATCAATTCAGAATCCTTTCAATCTTTTAGGGATATAATCCTTAGCATCTAATAATTAAATAATTTTTCAAATCATACTCATCATTCCTGAGATTATTTATTTCTTTTATTTATTACACTTTACTATGCTAGTATACATATTTCTATTATTACTTAAAACTTAAACTTATAGCTAGACTAGCACAGCACAGTCTAAAGTGATAAGGCCCTGGACAGGCTGAGACATTTTTTTTTCTCAGTTCTACGCTCATATGCTAACCACTGTACCAAGGAGGCGGTCCTATACCATCTATACTAATATTATAAGGCTGAAGAGTTTGTTTGAACGCGCTTATCTCAGGAACTACTAATCCGATTTGAAAAATTATTTTGGTGTTAGATAGCCTATTTATCGAGGAAGGCTATAGGCTATATTATATCATCACACTAAAACGCAGGACAAAGCTAGTTATAATATAATAGTTAGAAAAAGATATACTACTACTACTGTGCCTAGCCTTATCCCAGTTCATTTGGGGTCGGCTCTCCTCGTCATTCTTCGCCAGAGACATCGATTTCGGGTCGTCGAATCATTTACTTGAGCTTTCTTCAGGTCTTTGTTGATAACAGACATCCAAGTTTGTAGAGGTCTGCCGCGCTTTTTCGGTCCAGAATTAATGGCCAAGACTCGCTTGGTCATGTGCTCTTCAGGTCTTCTCATCACGTGGCCATACCATTGGAGACGTCTTTCCGACAGCTTCTCTTCAATTGGTCTAATCTTGAAGCTTCCACGGATATGAGTGTTTCTCACTTTGTCGGCAAGGGTAACACCTCCAGCCCATCTGAGCATTCTCATTTCCGCTGCGTGTATTTTTGTCGCATGGGCCTGTTTTATGGGCCAGCATTCACTACCATAAATGAGAGCTGGGCGGATCGCTGTTTTATATGCCTTCCCTTTCACACGCACTGGCATCCTGATGTCACAGAGTACGCCGGACAGTTCCCTCCACTTCATCCAGCCAGTGTTGATGCGGTTGGTCACGTCTGCGTCAATGGTACCGTTGTTAGATATAACAGAGCCTAGGTATTTAAAATGGTCGACAGTGTTAAGCGGGTGATTAAGTTAGAAAAAGATATATAAGTATTAAAAAGCTTCTTCATTAAATTGATAACCATCTCTTAAGCTTAAAGCCTACGTCAAATTAACAAAAGCCATAGTTAGCACTGTACCAACAAGGCGGTCCTGTACCATTATAATATAATATACATACTTGACATATTAAAAAGCTACTTTATTTAATAGATCTCTCACTAGCTTAAAGCCTATGTCAAATTAACGAAAGCCGTAGCACTGTAATCAATTTATTATGTATGAACTACTTTATAATAAATGTTATTGCTAGCCCATAATGTCAGGCTCCTAATAACTTGAGGCATTGTTCCATTCATATTACAGTTATATTGATTGCATGTTACGATGTTAGGAATTATATCTACTATTGTGTGTTGGTTTGTATGTAGGACTATTTGAAACTATTTAACATATTGTACTTAATTCAAGTATATTTGAAGGCAATTAGGAATTTTCAACCAATCAATGTGTGGTCCCTAATTGTAATCTGAAAATTTGAAATTATTAGTGTTTCTAATGTGTTATTTTTTTTTCAATATCATAAAATAATTATTAAATTAATATTCAGTATAAATGAGTAGTCAGACATACTCTTTGATATAAGGTATCTACAACATCCTATAGGTTTTGTAGCGCAAACTGACATACTGATTTACACATTTTTATATATTAAAAAAAATCTCTTTTCTCTTTGTATCTGTCTAGAATGTAGAAGAGAAAGAGAATAGAGTGAACAAGAGTGTAAAGTTCAACCGGCCGAGAGCACTGTCGGAAAACAATGCGACAAGCGAAGAACAGAGTGAGGAAAAAGAAGATATCTCGCCAGACTTAGAGAGATATATACGGGTGAGTTTTTGTGAATAAATGAAGGAATGAATGAATGAAGGAATTTTAGTACTGGAAATTTGGTTTTTGGGTAAATTATGTCAAGCTGAGGAATCTGTAGCTATGTGTTATTCCAGAGTTCTTCTATTTTTAGTTTTAGCGGGTAGTTGAACTTTTGTGAGAAACAATCGCGTATCAATTCGATAACAACAATTTATTTTTCTTCCGTATACAGGGTGTCCCACTGTTGGTATACTAAGCTCAAAGGAGGTTATAGTTCTGCATACGCTAAGTTCGTAAAAAATACTTATAAAATTCTAGACGCACTATTTTTTTCAAATAGATGAATTCTTAAAACTCTATGTGTACACCCCTAACAAGCAACCCGCCCCATTTTGCCACCCGCACGTGAGCTATCGTTTAAGATTATGATTTCATAGACAAAATGTTTTCATAGACAAAATTAGCGAAGCGGTATATGCCGGCTGCGCGAAGCTACAGAAGAAAACATGGATTTTCAGGAAAAATTTAGCAAAAATTTTTTGACGTAATTTTGTTGTTTGAGTATTTTTTACGTGATCAGTGTATGCAAAATTACAAGTCCCTTCGCGCTTAGTATACCAATAGTGGGACACCCTGTATAATTTTTATTTAAAAATAATCCCTTTTTCACTTGGTCACGGCATCACGCGTGAAGAGCTAGATCGATTTTGCGAAAATTCTAAAGATTAAAAAATGAACGGATATCTAATTATCGATCTCGGGTCAGCTTCAATAAGTTTCAGCCAAGTTTATATTATAAAAAAAAGTTCAATAAATAATTTTATTGTAAATCACATACATGGACTATGTTATGCTTTATGTTATTTTAATGGTTGTAAAAATTTGATTTAAATTAACCATTAAAATTATCGAGTTAAGGTCGTAGGTACTGGATACATGAGTTTATCATTGGCAATGCCATATCAACTAGAGTGCAATAAATGGAGTTGATTCGCCCACGCTCATATAAAAAGCAAGATCTCATGTGTAGGTACTAAGATATAATAATATGTAAAGTTGTTCTTGGGGTTTATTTTATTTTGATATAAGTTTTCCGCCCACGGTATCACCGCGTTGTTTAAAACTTAACAAATTAAATAGGTACTAAATCTTTCTCTTCAATCACACTATTTAAAAAACCGCTTCAAAACACTCATATGGCATGTGGGTACAAGTTTTAATTTTACTATTTCATAGACCTACGAGCCTATTTAGTAATTAAGTATGTAAAATAAATCTAAATTATATTTTATAGCCATTTTCACAATTTCTCAATAATATGTTCTATTTAGTTTTTATTCTGACTGTTATATGCTAGATATAAGTAATTTTATGATCAAGAAGTGTTGGTTATTTTGAAGAGGCATTCGCAAGATTAACAAAATATTTATTTTATATTAGGTACATCAGGAATTTTCTATCCATCTATCTATGTCATGTTCACGGTTCTACCATTTAATTTATTATTTATAAAACTATATACTTAGTACTTATTATCTAGATAATGTCATTACATAATGGGAGCTTATGTTATCTACTGATAAATGATAACGTCTAGTGGTCTTCATAGATTTATGATAGCTATTTCATGTTCTAAAGCTGCATTCATAAAGCCAATTTTTTTATTAAATAGGAATATTAAAATTAATATCTTAATATATATAAATCTCGTGTCACAATGTTTGTCCTCAATGGACTCCTAAACCACTTAACCGATTATAGTAAAATTCGCACACCATGATCCAACTTGAGAGATAGGATAGTTTAAACATGTAGGTACCACTAGTATCAATAATATACATATCTAAATAGATATTGCTGTAAAATTTCGATATTCAAGACCTGTATGACGTTATTTTATTAACCAATCACATTTTCTAAAGAAAATAGGTTCAATGCAGTGTAAGAAACTCATGCCTGTCTGACTATCTGTATCTTCTTCACGCTTAAACCACTGAATCGATTTGGATAAAAATTCGTGCAAAGAAAGTTTGAGAAAGGACATAGGATAGGTTCTATCCCCGAAATCCTCCACAACTGAATACACGTTGAGAAAAAAAAAAGAAGAATTGACGGCAGAAGTTTTTTCGATCAGGTCACGTGTCCTGACGCGAGTTTAAGATTTTATACCCAACGCCGCTAAA
>CAJQZN010041587.1:27999-52447 GCA_907164685.1 Colias eurytheme
TAAGATTTTATACCCAACGCCGCTAAAGAAGTTTTCACTTCAAAAAAAAAATCAGCTAGCAAGTATTTTATTATGTTCTAACCTAGTACCTAGTTTGTGTGAACACATAGATGCAGGCAGCTGTGTCATATTTCATAATATGCGTATTATATTTTAATTACGATTTGCGGTTTAGATTATAAAGATATAGCATCTTTAACCACATGTGTAATCTGTTTATAATATGCTCTAACTCTGCACACATCTGAATAATTTCAAATGAAATAAATAGAAGGATTTTATGTTTATTTTATTATCTGTGAACGAAACTTCATTGGTTGTTTGTTGTTACTCTTAGAATGATGCGTTAAAATTGTCCTTCATCATCATCATCAACAGCCCATATACGTTCCCACTGTTGGGACACGGTCTCCTTTGAGGATACAGACCATAATCCACCACGCTGGTCAAGTGCGGATTGGCGGATGTCACACGTTGAAGTTTTCATTCTTCGACATGTCGGTTTCCTCCATCTATGGTTTCCTCACTACGTTGCATGTTGGTGATGTTACATGCGCAGATAAATTGAAAAATCAATTTATTTCCTTCACACTCGCCTGGTCTTGAACTGAAGTCCGAGGTCCTCACCACTGAGCCACTACTGTTTTCTGCTATTCTGTATAAAACATTTTTTTTATATTAGCTTATAGATGCATAAAAAAGTCATATACAAAATGATCAATGCTTTAATAAATTTTACTACCCACAATTCAACACAATACAAACAATAGATGCTGTAATATTTTATCAATGACATCAGCTTCCAAACAAGTATAAAAACTCTTATCAAAGAAGTTAAAAGATACATTCGTGATTATATAAATATAACATACAATTTTGCTTTTCTTTTTTAAATGAATTTCTCCTCAGTCTTTTACTCGATTGCGAAAGAAGTGTGGTTATGTTTTTCGAGTGTATGTATGCATGCATATTTCTTTAACCTAAACCGCTTAACGGATTGTGACTTATGATGGTTCGTCGGTAAGTCAGAACTATGGTAATGATATAGGCTACATAAATTATCAGTTTTTTTGCTTTACAATTATAATTCTCTTTAATACATTATCATATATGGTTAGCATTTAACAATAGTACGAAGGTATTTACTACGCACTGATATGCATCGGCTATTCGCTAATCAAATATAATACAATGCATTGTTATTCAAGATACAAGGACACTGTTAATCTGTGTATCGCTAATTGCAAAATACAATACGATGAGATGGGATAGTGGTCACGAGTTACGCGTTAAATTATCGTCAATTATGAACAATTTATGTGAGGTTTTATACTAGCTTCGCCCGCGTGGTGTTTTGATAAAAGGTGGCCTATGTTCTTTCTCTGGGCCTAAAGATTGTCTTTGCCAAATTTCATCAAAATCGGTTGAGAGGTTTAAGCGGGAAAGCGTAACAGACACTTTCGCATTTATGATATTAGTAGGGATGCTGCGTTTCCACCAGAGATGTGTAGCCAGGAATGTGTTTGTAATAAGTTAGTAACCAATCATATAGCTTCATTTATTTTGAAGTTTAGCGTTTGAAGCGATACTATTGGTTATTTACAAACACATTTCTCGCTACACATCCCCGCATATTATTGGTGGAAAAGCACCCTTAGACTGATATACTTACGACATTTTTATATGTAAAAATTAAGTATAGATATGATATGTTAGAAAAAGGTATGTTAATTAGGACTCACATCGCGAACCTTCTTTTAATTGACTGCAGGAGGAGGGTTAGTTAAAAAACTAACATTGGTACTCTCTGCAGTATATGTATATACAGCATGAAAGTTATCGTGATTCGCATTAACTACTTCTCCATAACTTTTGAATGAACCCAGGTTCATATCATTTCCCCTAATAAATATAGGGGTTTTTGGGTTTTAATGAAATGTAACTTTCTGTCATTCCAACAAGTTGAGAGTACAATATCAAGGTTGCGTCATGGCGATGCCGTCACGTCATGGAGTAAGGCGATGATTTTGGTATCTTTGAACCTTGCCAAAGAAGTTTCACTTCTGACACCTGTGCTCGGCACACACGCTCTTTTTTAGTAGACAATATGTCCGCTAATAGGGTGTCATTCATCTTCTATGAAATCCGTAAAGCTGTTTTATATTTATTTACTAGCGGTCCGCCCCGGCTTCGCCCATGGTACATATTTACGTTTTCTCTACGTAAAAACCATCCTCGTACTTCAAGGAATATAATACAAAAAGAATTATCGAAATCGGTTCAGCCGTTCTCGAGTTATGCGCTTACCAACATATTATTTGTAGGTATGTAAAGGGTTTGCCAAGTTAAACGATCGTCCAGACAGACTTATTTGTCTCATAATTGGCCTGGCTTAGGATGATGCATGCTGATTGCTGTTATTTTTTGTTTTTTCTATACCAAGTTAAGGTACAGTCGTTGACAGAATACTTTATAGTAATATTTATATTTATTTTACTATTTTCTTTCTTTAGTTATAAACTTAGTTGAATGCAAATTCAAAAGATAACGAATTAAGACAACACAATAACAATAAATTAAAATTGTGATCGGTTTCAAGACCTAGAATACCAAAGAATACGTTACAGCTGATATAAGATTTAATATCTATACAATTATACATGGAACTTTTAGCATATTACAAATTTTATTGTTACATTTATGTAAGAAAAACATTCTTTATTACATCATTTTTATAATGTACTTAATAAAATGTTTTTTACGAGTGTTGAACACAGAATATGTAGTTTCGTTCCGCCCATGAACATTTTTATAGGTACGACCAAGTGGGTAACGCAGTTAGAAAAGTAAGACCTCTGCAAATGCGTTGCCCATATTAAGAGGCAATGGATAGAGAAAGGATCTTCCATTATTTTTGCTTCGTAATTTAACACTGAGGAGGAGGATTATGCATTTAATACACATAATTTTTATAATACACATAATAATATTTTAGTTATTGAGTTTAAAATCTATACCTACTTATTTTTAATATTATAAAACTGAAGAGTTTGTTTGTTTGACGTGCTCACGAACTAATGGTCCAATTTAAATTATTTCGGTGTTAGATAGCCCATTTATCGAGAAATGCTAGCTACATCACGCTAAGACCAACAGGAGCGCAGCCACGCGGGTGAAACCGCGTGACGCACCTATTATATGATATCATTTATTTACATATTTAGTTACTAACATGGTATAAAATTCAAGCGATCGATTTTGTCAATAAAAATGTACATTTGTATTCGATTGTATCGAAATGGAACCCTAAAAAATACTTACGAAGCATAATGCAGCAAACAAAGTATACATTGTATTTGGCCAACAAACTGAGCAATTTTATGAAGAACCGTGTGAATTGTAACCTCGTAATTTGGTGTTTTGGAACACTTGTAACAATTACTAAAGGTGACGCAACAAAAAGTAGGTGGATGCTCACATTCATATTTCGTTCTCCTATAATCAAATAAGTAATGTCATAATTAAGAAAAGTAATATTTTCGTTAAAGTATTACAAAAAACTAAATTACTGTTGTTGTGCTGACCCTGATAAATATAAAAGTACTTTCTTTCTTCTAAAATAGTTATTTACTCTATTCCTGTTACCTATAAAGTTGAAAAAAGAAAACCTCAATTCGACCATCGTCTGTAATCTCAAAAGCCGTAATCGTGTTATTTAAACTGTCAC
This sequence comes from Colias eurytheme, assembly GCA_907164685.1. Taxonomy (NCBI): domain Eukaryota; kingdom Metazoa; phylum Arthropoda; class Insecta; order Lepidoptera; family Pieridae; genus Colias; species Colias eurytheme. The sequence goes on from CAJQZN010041587.1 coordinate 31,727, forward strand.
CGACCGTATACTTACCATATATTCCTCGCCCATAATTGCAACTTTTATCAACCACATACGCGATTAATATGCAATTTTGCTTCGAGAAAGAAAGATCTTTGAATATTCATTCGCGGTGTGAAACATTAACGAGCGAGAAATTACACTTTTGCATTGAAGCGTACTGAATTTGCAAGTTGGCGCAGAATTGACGCTTAGTATGTGAAGAAACGTTAGCGCTAATGGTACAGTCGCGGTTATTTACGCTGTGAATTTCTCTACTCGACTGTACTTTTGGTTTTTTGGATTGAGTACACTTGTGTTGACAATTATAAGTGTATTACTGATTGATATTTGATGTGTGCGTGAATATAGTGCATAAATGAAATTTATAGTGATGTACATGTGAATAAATTATAGTCATTTTTCTGTTTTATATAGTTTTTACATTTGTTATAATTTCTTAATTCTTTTTTTACGAAGTACTTTTGATTTCTTGTTTTTGCAATGTCCCTTTGAACTCTTGTTTTTCAATCTGTGTGAAGTTTATTTGTTATTAATTCTTTTACTTGGAAGCTACGATGTGTAGTAAATCTGACGTAAGTTTTATTCTTAATTATTTATTGCTTATTAGTTAGCTTTCTATCGTGGGTTCGCTTGCGTGCATTTCACATTATCGCGTGACGGTCGTCCTCCTCAGAAAATACCCTCAATATTTCACCCCCTACAATTCTTCCTTCGTGATAAGGGGTTGTGTGATGTGTCTTTGCCCCTATTTAAGACTTTACCTATAATTTTATTAAGACAAGCTTTACGCCCGCGGCTTTGCGGAAAAACTGTGAGGAAAAACCCGCATAGTTCCCAATTCCCATTCCCGTGGGGTTTTCGGCTATCCTATGTGTTAATAGTTAATACAACTTAAGTGTGTGCGAAATTTCATAAAAATTGGTTCTACAGTTTTTGCGTGAAGAAATAGTAGGATTAGTATGATCTATCTGAAGCTGATCAAGTTAGATACAGTCTGCCAATTTATTTATTCAATTACTTGTTACTTGTATGCAAAAACCAAATTTTTTAAGACAGCTGCAGCGTGATATGTTGATGCTATTCATAACTATGTCATTACTAATTATGTATTTATATGAATAATCTCACGCCGTTGGCGATTCGACTTGTCTACTATCCATACTAATATTATAAATGCGAAAGTAACTCTGTCTGTCTGTCTGTTACTCAATCACGCCTAAACTACTGAACCAATTTGCATGAAATTTGGTATGGAGATATTTTGATACCCGAGAAAGGACATAGGCTACCTTTTATTGCGAAATATGTACCACGGGCGAAGCCGGGGCGTACCTCTAGTATAAAAATAAGTCGGATTTTCTTTCCTGACGCTATAACTCCAGAACGCACCAACCGATTTCCACGGTTTTGCATTCGTTGGAAAGGTCTCGGGCTCCGTGAGGTTTATAGCAAAGAAAAGGTGTCTCTGGTGGCGAAACGGAGTTCGCCCGGTTTGCTAGTTTTAATTAAAAATTGTGGTTTTTAATGCTATTATTTTCTATGCGTGACCATCATTCGAATGGGATAGGGAGGCAAACCTCCAGCTTCGCAATTAGCAAAGAGCTGTTTGAATTCAGATTTGTCTGGTGTTCGATCTCGGGCATTCTGTTTGGCCAAGTTTCTTTATTCTACTTATCAGATTTCAAATATCTAAGTAATTAATTTTAAAATGTGAATTTGTGTGAGGATAATGCATGTCTGTCACTTTTTCACGCATGATAGGATACGTATGAAATTTGGTACAGATAGAATAGGTACAGTCTGGATAACTTATTTTTTACGCGGTGTTATCGCGGCCCCAGCAAGTAATATACTCTTTATATTGTGTAGATCTGAGAATCGACCAACATCTATTTTTTATATCCCTAAGTCATAAGAGTAAAGCAGAAAATCGTTTGCCGGGACAGATAATAATAGATATTATATTATTAAGGCTACCTGTTTATCACGAAACAAAGCCAAGCCTTAATGTTCAGGTTAATGTACCGCACCCCGTCACTCCCTTCGACCCTGTCCACACCTTAAATATAACGGCAATATAAGTCCCAAAAGTAGACCACGCCTTAAACAATATTATATTGTGGTAATTAATTAAATGCCTGCGTTCAAACTGTTGGTTTTGAAGGCTGTTACTCTAATAACCATAGCCTTAATTATGATCATCGATGATGTACTGAAAAAGTCAATTAATCATCATCAATAAAGTTACTTGCTTTAATAGATGCATTTCAGATTTACTTCAAATCTTCAAACATACATTTCTGTGCAGCCAAATTTAACGTGCAACATTTCTGTCTTCATTTCTCTCTTATATGAAAACTTGCTTTTGAACCAAAGACTATATTGCAAACGCGCTTTTGGCAAAATTTCAAAAATGGGGAATAGATTTTTCCTCTATAAAATATCAGTAACGCAGTAAGACACACCTGTCCCATGATTTGTGCCAATTTCTACATTATAAAAAAAAATAATATCCGATAGCTGCGAAATAATTTGCTTAAGTAGTGGCCTTAATGTCTAAGAGCGAGCGCCCACGAGCAACTTAGTTGCCCGGCAACTATTTTGTCTCTGTCGCTGTCTCCTCGCAAAGTTTTGAACGATGCGCTCACGAAAGCGACAGCAACGCAACTTTTTCTTTAAAATTTTCTTCATTTATCAACATGGTTTTCGAAGAGACGGTTGTGGTCTGTGCTCTTGTCCCGCATAGTTCCCATTCCCGTGAGATTTCCGGGATAAAACCTATCCTATGTGTTAATCCAAGTTACTCTCTATATGTGTGCTAAATTTCATTGTAATCGGTTCAGTAGTTTATGCGTGAAAACTGAAAACCATACATACCTACAAACCTTTCCTCTTTATAATATTAGTATAGATATGTAATCGTAATTGTAAAAAGTAAATTAGGTTTTATTTAATACTTTTTAGTGTATTTTTCAACACGAATCAAACGAGCCCAAACTCGATAAAGTTGAGTCAATATATTACTAAGTTCCTATGACCACCTTCCGACTCCATCATCAAATCAGCTCTATGTCATAATAATGTTTCATCGTTATCCAATTTACATGCGTATACAAAATTTCAGCTCAATCGGTTACCTGGAAATGAATCAAAGTTACTTGCTACATTTCAATTAAGTCATCGAGACCAGACAAAAATGCTCATAAAATAAAAACTACTGGGCTTATCCGAATAAAATTTATGGGACCAATTCCACACCATTCCGCATCAAAAAAAAAAAAAAGAATCACGTAAACCGGTTCAGAAACCTTGGAGTAATTGGTATACATACATACAAAAAATATACCGGCCGAATTGATAACCTCCTCCTTTTTTTGAAGTCGGTTAAAACTACTGTGTACGAGAATAAATACGTTGACATAAATAGGTATTATCGCTACGCCGGTTACGCGGCAACTGGCCGGCGGCCGTCGCCTGTAGGGAATGCAAATCCGTTTACTTTACAAAATCCGGATTTTGAAAAACGGATTTATACAATAATCCGGAGAATCCGGATTTAGCGGATTTTGAATGAAAAATTTGACTTTTCCGTTTGGAACGTTTATTATTATGTAAAATCAATAAAAAACATGAATCTTAGTTAAATCAAATGTATTTATATTTTTCAATACCTAGAAATTAACTAGACAAACTCTAAAATTCTAATAAAATAAAAACTTTTACACTTTGGTAAAGAAAAAACATAAAGCAGACTCCTTACAGACAGACTGACTGACAGACATCCATCAGACATAAACATTATAACAAAACATTTAATATTTTCTTAGATAATAGAAACAACATAAATTGCAAACAGAGTTTTCATCATATACAAACATATTAAAACGAAACAGCTTCAATTTTCTAAATCAGTAAGCAAAATCCTATTTTGCTTTTTCATTCTTTATTAGTAATGATGACAGTATTTCCATCAGAGTTCTTATTTTTATCAAAATCAGTAATAACAAAATTCAAATTTTCATGAACACAACTACACACAAAGTAGGTATAACTTCAATAAACAAGATTCTACAAAGTTAAAAAAAAATACTTATTAATCATAGCTAAAATAAAACATTTTATATGGAAGCTACTCCATTACTTAGCCTGTCTTCACTCGAATACTCGAAGCTGCGTAAGCTGAAATACGTTCCAGTCGACGCTTCGAATGGTGATAAATTGTTGTAAACAAAAGTCAACAGTAATGCAATGTGATAAGATCTAAATTCAAACGTATTATTTCTAGGCCCGCTTCGCGACGTGTCGCGATTCGCGCCAAATTCGACTGCTTGCGCGGGAACGGGATGCACTTACAGTGCCATCTATCGTCTAACGCAAGAAACATTAGAACCTATAAATATTGTAATACTGTGCTAATATGTTCGAAAAATCCGGATTCCATTCTTTAAATCCGGATTTAAAAGCCTATTTAAATTCGAGCAAAATCCGGATTTATCGGATTTCGGGTAATCCGGATTGCATTCCCTAGTCGCCTGGCAACATTTTTGTCGCCGTGCGCGCACTTGCATTGAAACCAATAGATAGGGCGACAGTTGCGTCGCGGGCTTGTCTCCGAACCCGCGGACAAAAAAGTCTCCCGGGAGTTGCGTCGCTACGTGCGCGCACTTTCATACTAGCCCATGGCTGGAGAGACAAAATAGTTGCGGAGACAAAATTGTTGCGGAGACAAAGTTGCTCGTGGGCGCTCGCTCTAAAGCATGCTACAATGCCAGATCACGTCATGGCACTAAACGTTCAAGGATAGATTTAATGGTGTGAGGGTATTTAGAAGTTTCAAAGGTTCTGTCCTTGTAGGTGGTGCCAAGTTTAGGATCATTTAATCGTTTGGTAATATGCTGCATTAATTTCATGGACCTATTTTTAAACGAAGGTCTCAAAACGACGGAAGGTTACAATTCGTAGCGTGTTCTTTTAATGTTTTTACATCTGCATTGATAGCTATGCGTTTTCAACCGATTGACGTGATTCTTTTATGTCTTGGAATCTTTATAGAAAACTATTGATTACTGGCTAGATGGTTTATTTTTTGAATGCATGCTTAGTACTTACTTGTAATATTATGAACTTGTATATTTCTTGACAACTTAAACTAAATTATACATATAATATAAAAGACGGGTTGCACTCCGGGAGTGCCGGCAGAAGTGAAAACTTGATTATTAACGTTGAGCATGTTTGATATCCATCCGTCTTACGCTTTTTCGATCAGGTCACGTGTCCTGACGCGAGTTTAAGATTTTATACCCATTACAGAAAAAGTGCTCAACGCCGCTAAAGAAGTTTTCACTTCAATAATAAAAATGCACTTGTAAATTCATAATTGCAAGAGAGTTATGTTTTGAAATGCATGCAGATATATTATAACAGGTATGAATGTAAATTTCTTTGGCATGCTTTGAAGCGTGAATGCTTAGCTGGTCTTTAGCTTGAGAGCTTGAGACATTCATGTTAATTACGAAACAAGATTATAAATTAATTTGAAAATTATTTTAAATAGTAGAACATAGTATAACTAATTAAGGGTTTATTATTATAATTAGTTCTGTATCTATCTAGTTAATCATTATAATTAACAACGTTTGCTATAGATTTTGATTCGTCTAGGTCTGGTACAATTATGATAATTCAAGATAAAATATCCAAAAAAATACCTATCAATTATTACTAATTAAATTCATACTCATCAAATGCGTGTTCAGTTAACCCTAAAATAGATAGGTACCTACATATAGCAATCACCACAGGTTGTTATATTATCAGTCTGCTTAGGGTGCCGACCGGGTTGGTAGTGAAATGTGAAATAAAAGACAAATAGTTTCTAGAAGGTTCCAGAATCTTGACTTATGGATTAAGAAGTTTTACGATAAATTGTGTTATTTTCATTCAATTCGTAAGTGGTGAATGGTGCTGAAAAAGGGATGTGTACACGATACAGGTAATTCATCTTTTGCTATGGTACATTTTATATTAGGCTTGAGTCGAAGCTAAGCTATAGATGCATTTTAAAATGCAAGTAATGTTTAGATGACTATCGATATTAATATTCACAATATCAGAAGACACAGAGCCTTTACCTTCAAGAGATGCCGTCTTGAATACGACAAGTCGACAACGTATTAGTTCGGAGGAGCAGGTAACTACTTTCAAATATTGCTTCTACGTATTAGGAAGAAGGAAAGTATTCCAATAAGAATATATTTGAGGTATTTTTAAAGAATAGAAATATATTATTATAAAAATATGGTTCAATAGCTGGAGGCATGTTCCGAAAATACATTTAAGTAGTACTTTTTGGCTTATCAGAGACTGATTAGCCGATTTTTGCATTTATCCAGATATAGTAAGCATATACTGTACATATAATTAAGAAAGGAGATTGGACATAATTACTTTTCTTTAATAGTATGGAAATAGAGTTTTTGATGAACATTCGTCTGTTCTATTTATTAATGAGAGTATAAATCGCAGTTATTGTTTGGGTTGAATATAAACGGTCACGGAATATGTAAATCAGCGCTTTCGGGTCACTGCTATTACCTTCGCCTACGTATTGTTCAATTGTTAACTATGTTTGATACTGTTAATGGTTGTTTTATATGGTACAAGAATAAGAATAATAATATAAGGATAGTTTTGCATTTTTGAATTCGATAAATACTACACATAGTGTCAATAGAAGATGGGTTTTTAACCGAAATAAAAGTCAGATTTATTTACAACTTTCAATGCAAGTAGCAAATTATTGTTAACTTTGTGTTGTATAATTTCTAATTAATAAGAATTAAAAAGCCAATTTCTGGTCGGCAATATACCTACCAACCTTCTTATAATTTAATCTTTTATTGTCTACAATACTAACTATAGCCTAGACTAAAATAACCTAGTTTCCCAATTTTTTTCTATAAACGCAATCTCTTAAACTCACGTAGGTATCTTCTACCTAGTCAATAGTTCTGGAAGAAAATACAAAAAAATCACACTCGGATACCACAACAATTAAAAACTAACCAAACACGACACAACACTTAGACCAATAATTACTCACGATAAAATTCGTCAAACTTTCGTTCACGCAAATATTTCCGAACGGAATTTAAATTGTGAATCTCTCCAATTACTTCCACAAAGCGTTGAATTAATTAGAGTCATTGAGGCGCGATAACCAATAACTATGTGACATTGGATGTTAATCGAGAAATAGTAAGTAGAAAAAGCGTAGCGGTCTAATTGCATCGTTATCGAATAAAGGGGTGTGTAGACGTATCTTTTATAATACAATACCTTATTATTTTTTACAAGAATTACCAGAGACTTCACTTTTACCTAAGAAATGGTTGTCTCATACAGTTTAGACATGCATGCATCTAATTTTTATTTTTATTTTTTCTTTTTTGTTAAACTCCTATTAATACAGTTTGGTTAGACGAGAACTTTTGGTCTACTAGGAATATCTATTTTATTTATTACAATTTTTATAAATAATGTCGGTTAAACGATCACCTCCCGGACTGAAATTAAAAACCACCCCGTTGCTATATGGATCTGATTCAGCATTAAATAAATGTAAGGAAACGAATACAGAAAATTTTTCGACTAGAACGAAACGACAAAAACGCACTTTTATGGAGTACTCAGAAAATTCTGAACAATTTATGTCAGAAATAAAAAACATGTTTTCAGAAATGAAAGCACAACAAGAAGAAAAGTTTGATTCATTAAAAAGCTCTATAAACTTATTAGTGTCTCAAAACCAAGACATCATGAAATCTGTTGATTTTATGTCCACTCAGTATGATGAATTATTAAATAAATTTAACGCTCTTGAAAAGGAAAATCTTCAATATAAAAAACAAATATGTTTACTAGAAAAAAAAATGGATCTAATGGAGAGAACTTCACTCAGTTCTAAAATAGAAATACGTAATATTCCGCAAACAAGTGACAACAAACAAAACATGATGCATACTATTAACAGTATATGTACAACTTTGTGTCCCGAGAATCCGTTGGTGGATTTAGAAGTAAAAGAAGTCTATAGGTCTAAGTCTGACGCATTGATAGTTGACTTTATTACCACTGGCAGAAAAGAAACTATCTTAAATGCATATAAAAGTTATAATAAATCACGCCGCCTAACTAAACAACCACTACTCAATACACAGGATATTAAGCTTCCAGGACCGACATATCCGATATACATCTCTGAGGTTCTGTCGGGTAAAGCACGTCAACTACACTACATGACCAGACAGCTTGTGAAAAACAAAAAGATAATTAGCACATGGACTTCCTTCGGAAAAGTGTATATTAAAATAAAAGACGGTCAGACGCCATTACGTATAACGGATGAATCCGACTTGCAAAAATTATCATTGTGACTAGATTTAATCTTCTTTATGCATGTATTGTTGTTAGTTATAATATTATGTTCGTTTTTTTATGTTTTTATAGTTAAAATTATGATTATGTGCATCTCTATTATTGTTATTGTAATGTATAATGGATATATTATGGAATTTTACTGCTATACACAAATAATTAACTCTACTTACACACTTCTCTACAAAATATTATACAAGAAAAAAACGTTCACTCACCTATATACATTTACACAGCCACACATTTATTACATTTCACATATAACATGTACCAAAGCTAGCCTAAAAGTACTTCTACGACAAATTCGATAATTCCGGAATTGAATCAATCCATCAAAGTCTCGATACCTTTGCTATAGCCAAATCCCTTACATGCGACATTGAAGACATGAAAACTATCCTACCATTAGGCAAACGAACCTTAAAAATATTCTCTCAAAATATAAGAAGTATACAATGTAACATGTCTAATCTACAGGTTTTATTGTATAGATCGGGCATAGATTGGGACGTAATTATTCTATCTGAATGTTGGCTTCGGTCGTCACATAATATACCCCTTTTAGAGGGTTACAGGCATATATGCACAACCATCCATCAAACCCAAAATGAAGGCGTTGTTATTTACTATAAAAACCGGTATGAAGTAATGGTGGATGAGCCTGATTTAGTTGATGCTAATTGTTTATGCTTAAAATTTAGTAACGAGATTTGTATTTTAGGTCTTTATCGCCCTCCAGGTCAACGTAATACTACTAATTTTATTAATTCTTTAGATACACTACTGACTAAATTAAATAACTATAAAACAATAGTAATTGGTGGAGATATTAACATTGACATAGGTCCCAATAGTACCGATAAGCGCTCTTCTGAATATTTAAATATTCTGGCGTATCATTGTATACTACCCGCTCATACTTTACCCACCCACCAACGCACATGTCTAGATCATTTTATGATTAAAACAAAATTGGATACCACATGTTGTGTAGCTGCCTCATCTGTGACTGATCATGAAAGTGTTGCTATTTCTGTTAATTTGCAGACTAAACTTAACTTTAATCTATCAATCATAAAAAGAATTAATTATACTGAACTAGATAAATCTATCAATAAAATAAACTTCCAGTCAGTAATAGAGTACAACGACGTAAATTTAGCAACAGACCACTTCGTCACACTTCTAAATAATGCCATATTAGAAAACTCGTCCATTGTAAAAGTACCTAACAAAAAGAGGATTCATAAGCCATGGATTACTACAGGCCTACTGAGATGTATACGCAATAGGGACAAATTGTATAAAAAACTAAAAAAGAAACCTGATGATAATTCACTTAAATTAACCTACAAAAGATACAGGAATTTCTGCAACGCTCTACTAAAGAAGCAAAAAAGAATCTACGAAAAACAAGAAATTGAAAAAACTAAAAATAATAATAAAAAATTGTGGGACGTCATTAAAAATATATGTAACACAAATAAAAAACCAGAGTCCGCTTTAGCGCTAATTGATAAGAACAATCCCAAAAATAGTGTTGATCATGTTAACAGTTACTTTATAGGTGTTGGAAAAACATTGGCTGAGAAGATCATCAGTAACCATAATAAACCTGACATTTATGAGAATGTTCACTCTCAAATATCCAAATCGTTTGTTCTGCTACCAACTGATGATACAGAGATTGAACATATCATTATGGATCTAAGAGAAGATGCTGCGGTGGGAATTGATGACATATCAGGCAAAATCTTAAAACGTTACATCAAAGTAATATCGCTTCCTCTTTCATACATCTGCAACCTATCGTTTACCACCGGTATTTTTCCACAGGCTTTTAAGACTGCCCTAGTTAAACCAATCCACAAAGGTGGAGATATAGACTCCATTACGAATTACCGGCCAATTTCAATTCTCCCCACTATGTCTAAAATCTTGGAACGCTTGATCAATAAACGTCTGATGAACTTTTTAGAGTCTAATGAACTACTTTCTCCTGGACAATATGGCTTTCGGTCAGGTAGGTCGACTGACGATGCTGTTCACGAACTAACTAATAATATTGTTTTCAATTTGGATAAGAGGAAGAAATGTATTGTGGTTTTCCTTGACCTAGCCAAGGCCTTTGACACCGTATCAATACCACTCTTGTTACTTAAGTTAGAAAGGATCGGTGTGAGAGGCCTTCCATTACAATTACTGGGAGATTACTTAAAACATAGAAAGCAGCGTGTAAAAATTGACAATTGGGTTAGCGATGAACTACTGGTGCAGTACGGTGTTCCCCAGGGCAGTGTTCTTGGACCTAGCCTATTTCTTGTCTATCTTAATGATTTATGCCAACTTCAACTGAATCATGGTAAAATACTGTCTTTTGCAGACGACACAGCACTTTTATTCTCGGGTGACTCATGGACAGAAGTGTTTCAAAGTACACAGAATGGCTTTGATCAGGTTTGTGAGTGGCTTAAATGTAATGTTTTAACGCTAAATGTGGATAAGACTAAATATATTGCCTTTGCGCCAAAAAAAAATCTTCTTCCTCCTGCAAGTTACAACATTACCTCACATATATGCACACCTATGACTTACCGAACCTGCTCTTGTCCTTCTATACAAAGAACTGACTCTATCAAATATCTTGGTGTTTACTTGGATCAAACTCTCACATTTAAGCCTCACATTGAAATTTTAGTCACACGGATTCGCAAACTGATATATATATTTAAAATATTGAGACATATTGCTGATTTTCGGACAATAAAAATGGTTTACTCAGCTCTATGCCATTCAGTCATTAATTACTGTATTAGCTCCTGGGGAGGCGCTTGCAAGGTACACCTCATAGAAGCTGAAAGAGCACAAAGAGCCATACTCAGAGTAGGGGCTGGTTTACCATTTCGCTATCCTACCTGCGAACTATACAAACGTTGGGATGTCCTAACTGTCAGACAGACTTTTATCTTATCTATTATAATAAGGCAACATGCACAAATAAAATATGATCCGAATTTCAATAGGGACAAGCGTAGAAAAGATATTATATGTAAAAACAACTCTTTTAATACATGTCTGTCACATAGATTTTACTATTATCTTGGGGCATTTTTATACAATAAAATCAATAAGTCTATTTCAATATACTCCCTTAGTACATCAAGGTGTAAGACGTCGGTATGTAAATGGCTGAAAAAATTAGACTATCAAACATCAGAAAATTTTATTCATACAATTCGGTAAGTAGAGAAACTGAATCATACATACGCTATCGCAATAACTCATCCACACCTACCCTCAATCACACATATACGCGCTCACACACGCAACACGCACGCACACACACACACACACACGCACTCACATACGCATACACAAACACACATACACAAACACTCACATTATACACTAAGTATATCAATTCATTTTAACTCTTCACCTCATCTATAATAATTTATAATATATCCATTGGTAATTTTTCGATATTAATTTTTCATTTAACTTTAATCACATTTAATTATTATTTCTCCTTTAATGTTCACGTTCATTGTTTATCTGATAGATGTGATTGTTAATGCTTGGGGGCCTGGTGACCCGTAACTCAAGTATTTTATACTTATCGCGGGCACCAGTCTCTCACAAATGATAGATTAACAATGTATGTGTTGATTGTGCATTTGTGATGAGAAAATAAATAAATTTAATTTAATTTAATTTAATTTAGAAGTTTCATTCATTGGGTAAGAATAATTCATGATCTTACTCCAGACCAATTAAATAAGCATTTTAGAAAATAAAGCTTTCTGCTAAACTTCCTTTTTTCGCGAAATTCTCCATCAAATCCTGATAATATTTACATGTTTGTTTTTAAGATTTAGTCGCTCATATAAAACCTTTCCCCAAACCCTTAAACATTTACCCTTTCCTTAAACATTTAAGCTTTCTTCGGAATTAATCGCAGATATTTTTCCCTCCTTAATGAAAACATAGCTCAATAGCCTAACGACGTCCATCACGTAACATATGTGCAATGAACACGCAATTACATTTGCATGTAACGCTGCGTGGATCGGTATGACGGTATCGATTATATATAGGTCAATGTACTTTGTATTGAGGGTAGAATTGTTCTGGGTTGGGAAGAAAATTTGGGTAAGGATGGTGTGGAAATGTGTTGGCGATTACGTAGATGGATTTTATTGCTTGTTACAATCGTTTGAATAAGGAATGGGAACTGAATGATTTGCTTTCATTTCTCATCAGTCATCACTCATCAGTATACAGTAATTTCTCTTTGATACGACAAAAATTGAAATAGAGGACTTGGTAAATTCGGTTTTCAGCATTGATTGATTAGCCTAATAATATATTATAACATGTATTTAACTAACACATATAATCAACTATAGAAACACTTATTTAAGATTTTTACTCATTATTATTTATTATCATCTAAAATATTGAATTACGTCGTAATTTATCTCTCTTAAATTGAACATAACTTCTACCAAATTGAACATAACTTTTCCGCGGTAAATCAAAACTACATTTCTTTACGTAATTTCCAGCGTTACCTCGGCCTCCCAGTGATGCTAAAAGCGGGGGAATATTCGCCCAACAACCCGCTAATACGCGGCGAACGGACCAGCGGCGATGTTCTGCTCGGGCTCGGCGAGTACGAGCGGCGCAGGAACACGCTGCGCAAGATCCGCCAGCGGCAGTACAGGGAGTACCTCGATCAGGTGAGCCTCACAGGGGACAGAAGCTTCTAGAACATTCTAGAATATGATAGAAGGTTCTACAGAGCGGGTGGATAATGTTCTGCTCGTGCTTAGTGCTTCTAGAACATTCTAGAATCTAGAAGGTTCTATAAAGCGGGTGAATATTGACTGAATAGGCTGCGAACACACGGCGATGTTCTGCTCGGGCTTGGCGAGTATAGAATATAATGTTTCTTAGACATAATATTATGTTCTGGACCATACGAAAATATGTTTATTAGACAGATGGTAGAACTTTCAAGAAGATTACAAAATTACAAAAAAAAATCTGTCTGATCACAGAAAAATTCAATGGGCAACATGTTTTGTTTTGGCTATAATAAACTGAAAAGTTCTCCTGGCAAAAATTGATCTAAATTATACAAAATCTCGAAATGAAAAATTCTTAGCTTCATTTTATAGAACCACTAGCGGTCCGCCCCAGCTTCGCCCGTGGTACCTACATGTTTAAACTATCCTATCTCTCAAGTTGGATCGAACTGCACATGCTGTGCGAATTTTATTATAATCGGTTAAGTGGTTTAGGAGTCCATTGAGGACAAACATTGTGACACGATATTTATATATGTATATTAAGTATCATATTAAAAACTAAACATTGTCCACAGCAAGCGAAAATAAAACAAGAAGAGAAAGAGAAGCAAGAGCGCGAGAAACGCGAACGGGAAGAGAAAGAAAGATTGGAAGAAGAAAGAGAAAGGGAGCGGGAACGGCGCGAGTTAGAGCGAGAGGGGAATAGTGATAGAACGAGCTTTGGTTATAGGGTCGCGGGTGCTAATAATGCGTATACTACGTGAGTTTCCTTTTTAATTAATATTGATTTGGATTTTTTTGTAAAATTTTGCAGAAAAATTCTATTTTATACATGTTTAATTTACATTAATGCTATATTTGTCCAAGTAATAAAATTATCTTCGTAATTTTCTAAAAAACATTAAAGGAAATTATCACTACATATAGTATAAAACAAAGTTGCTTTCTCTGTCCCTATGTCCCTTTGTATGCTTAAATCTTCAAAACTACGCAACAGATTTTGATGCAATTTTGTTTAATAGATAGAAAGAAAATTTTAGTATATAATTTATTGGGTTTAGACAAAACGGGCGAAGCCGCGGGTGGGAAGCTAGTTAATAATAAACATATTTCGCCAATTTAATCTTACAAACAGTTAGAATTTTTTCTTTCGACATCAAATAGTGTAAAATGGACTGCATTTTCAAGTATTTACAATACAAAGTATAACATATAACTATATATATAAATTTATGTTAACAAAATGAAATAATTTTCAGTAAAGTGGATACGGGTGTACAAGTGGACAGACATACGCCTCTCTCTGTGGCCGTTCAAACGGATGACGATGATCTGTATACTGTAAGTATATAAAAAAAATATAATATATGTCGCAGCAAAATAATTGAATTAGTCTTCATTCAAATAATAACCTTGACTTTTTATAAAGGGAGATAGAAAATAATAATTTCACACATTTTTAATCTTTGGAACTTAAAAGTTGGTATTATAATTTTGACCGCTATGTTTCTTTATATCATCTACACTAGTCTACCCTAATATTATAAAGAGGAAAACTTTGTTTGTTTGTTTGTAATGAATAGGCTCATAAACTACTGGACCGATTTTAAAAATTCTTTCACTATTCGAAAGCTACATTATCCACGAGTAATATAGGCTATATATTATCACGTTAAGACCAACAGGAGCGGAGCCACGCGGGTGAAACCGCGCGGCACAGCACTAGCTGTGTATTACATCTAACTGAATATAACGTACTAACGTTATATTCAGTTAGATGTAATACTGATTCTATGTTCAGGTAAAGAAAGAGATAACAATCAAATAAATATAAATGTGAAAGGAGCGAGAAAAGGACGAATGCATAAAACATTTTGCTAACAATTTTCACTGATTATACACAATTTACATTGAATTTGAACAGTGGTTGACGCGTGAGCGTAGCACCGAGGGGTCCTGGGTTCGATTCCCGGTGGAGACGAAGAAAAAAAATGTCTCAGTCTGGCAGGACACAGAAGGCTGATCACCTACTTGTCCCTAAAGAAAATCGATCAGTGAAACAGATGTATAATGCATCTGCCCCTTACCCCACTAGGGGACATGGGACTTCACTTTTTTCACATTGAATTTGAAGTGTTATGATTAAAATTATTGTTATCTCTTTCGTTTGCAGCACGTTTTGTGTATAATGTTTGACGTATCGAGCTATTTATAAACAGTTTTTACTGTCTCGATATTCTGAGTGACTTTTAAATTTGTAGAGCCTTCCTCGATAAATGGGCTAGAGTCTGTCAAGCGAGTCGAGTCCACAACCCTTTTACTGATTTCTTATAATGGCAATACTATGATCTGTCAAACAGATTGTCACAAATTCAATTGTAACCTCGTAATAATCCGGTTTTTGTTGAGTTTTTTAATGTTATAATGCCGAAACCTATTAAAAGTAGTGTCAGGAGCTTGTTGTTTACAATGATTAATAAATATAATCATGTACAGAGTGAATCTGACGACGTATTATCGCAAAAACGACGACTTTTGGATGAAATCGTTTCAACATCAGGTAGGTTGGCAACAACGTGTTGATACTTTTAGCACAATTGTCTAACTTTTTTTATTTTACTGTGATGTGATCACGATTTCCGTTTTGGTTTAGATCCAGACGACGTGTTCATGATCTTGAAACTTACTGGGGCATCTTTAAGTGAAAACTACTATAAAAATTGTTGTTTTTTTTCAGCCACCTTGGATGATGAATTAATAAAAAGCACAATTCATAATAATTAAGTTAAGCAAGTCATAGCCATAGAAGACAATAAAAAAATGAAATCTGAAACAGACTATCTGACAAAAATTGCTGCTATGACAGGTTACTTTCATCATTTCTGTGCGTAATGATGATACTGACAGTGATTTTTCATATGAAGGCATTGAATTTCTTGATTTTAGTTCTGATTGTGACAAATAAATACTTACATTGAAATGCTTTTTTTTATTTATTTCAAATATATTTTTTTTTATCAAAAATTCAAGTATCAATAAGTTTTCAGCTTGCTATATCAGTGTTGACACCTAAAAGATTTTTGAATTTGCCGCCTTCTTCATGGGACTAGACTCGCTTGACAGACTCTATCTAACACCGAAAGAATTTTTCAAATCGTACCAGTAGTTCCTGAGATTAGCGCGTTCAAACAAACTCTTCAGCTTTATAATATTAGTATAGATAGTAACGATACTACCTAACGATAATAAATATGTTCTAATAAATAATATTCCAGTTCCCAAAACGAACGCAAGCGGAACGCGAACTGTCCCCGCGCAGTGTGTGGGACGGTCCCCACACGTGGGCCCACCGGTCCCAGTGGGACAGGAGACGGAGCTATGGGGACTTTTATACCGGCCCCGCGGAGGATACAAGAGGTAAGTGTGAAAAAAAAGACGGGTTGCACTGGGGGAGTGCCGGCAGAAGTGAAAACTTGATTATTAACGTTGAGCATGTTTGATATCCATCCGTCTTACGCTTTTTCGATCAGGTCACGTGTCCTGACGCGAGTTTAAGATTTTATATCCATTATAGAAAAAGTGCTCAACACCAAAAGAAGTTTTCACTTCAAAAATGCGTTTGTCACATCAGCCAGTTAATTAAAATCCTAGGCTTTCGATTAAATGATACTGTTAAATTAAGCCCCGCGGGGGACACACGGGGTAAGTGTGTTAATAATAAATATATGGGTCA
Source organism: Colias eurytheme (assembly GCA_907164685.1). Taxonomy (NCBI): domain Eukaryota; kingdom Metazoa; phylum Arthropoda; class Insecta; order Lepidoptera; family Pieridae; genus Colias; species Colias eurytheme. The sequence goes on from CAJQZN010041587.1 coordinate 48,719, forward strand.
CGTCAGTATACCGGCCCCAGTGGGACAGGAGACGGAGCTACGGGGACTTTTGTACCGGCCCCGCGGGGGACACACGGGGTGAGTGCTCAGTTGCCATTTAATGAACAGCCTAGGTATTTGATTAAATAGCGAAGTCAACTTTTCTTAAATGATTGACGATGACGCGCCGTTGTTATCTCTAACAATACGGATGGATATCTTTCTGTCAGTTAATTTATAGCACGATTTGATGAACGGCCTAGGCTGTTAATGAAAGACGGAGCTACGGGGACTTCTATACTGGTCCCACGGGGGACACAAGAGGTAGATATCTTCTTATATATAAAAATGAATCGCAAAATGTGTTGGTAAGCGCATAACTCGAGAACGGCTGAACCGATTTCGATAATTCTTTTTTTATTATATTCCTTGAAGTACGAGGATGGTTCTTATGTAGAGAAAACGTAAACATGTACCACGGGCGAAGCCGGGGCGGACCGCTAGTTTATTTTATAAAAAAAATGCGTTTGTCACATCAGCCAGTTAATTAAAAACCTAGGCTTTCGATTAAATGGTACTGTTAAATTCACTTTTTTAAACGATGTCAAATTTTCTTATTTTTAAAGAAATCTTATATATTACAGCTTCGCCCGCTTTGTCTAAAACCTAATAAATTATATACTAAAACCTTCCTGTTGAATCACTATATCTATTAAAAAAAACCGCATCGAAATCCGTTGCTTAGTTTTAAATATTTAAGCATATAAAGGGACATAGGGAAAGAGAAAGCGACTTTGTTTTATACTATGATGATTGTCACAATATCCCATATCTCAACTACCTACATTCTTAGTATATTACTAGCGGTCCGCCCCGGCTTCGCCCGTGGTACCTACATGTTTAAAGTTTAAACTATCCTATCTCTCAAGTTGGATGGAACTGCACATGGTGTGCGAATTTTATTATAATCGGTTAAGTGGTTTAGGAGTCCATCGAGGACAAACATTGTGACACGAGATTTATATATATTAAGATATACTTTTTTCCACATGTATAACAATTTAATTAAAGTATAACAATTGGAATAATTTCAGAAAGAGCGGCTTCAATGTCGAAAGGCGACAAATACCGCAGTCTCCAAAGCTACAAACCCTCCATATTGGACGCTGATGCTGTCTCACTGAGAAATTTGCAAGCTGAGAAGGTAAAATAACATAAAAACACTTTATTTTACAAGAAAATTAACAATAATACATAAATAAAATAAAAATCATTTATTGAACCATTTGTGGGTTAGGTACAAACATGTAACATTTGGACAAAAATGTATGCGTGTACTAGAGTACACACGTAAGAAATGAAACTTCTTTATGACCTTAAAAATGTCACGCGTACGGCGTAACGCAAAAATGTCACGCGTACGGCGTAACGCAAAAATGTTACACTAAATTTTTGTCCAACCCCGATAAAGAAGTTTCACTTCAAAAATATCAATTTCAATGTCTTTATGTAAAATAAAAATATTTCTCGACACACAACGGTGATGGTAGTTTATTACGTCATTTTAATTATATTTATTTAATTTCATTTATATTTTGCAGGAGGCAGCGGCCAGAAGGCAATATTATCAGCAAGAATTGAAGAATCAAATACAAGAACAACAGAGGATTCGGGAAGAGAGAAAGAACAGGGAAAAGTAATAACTTATCTTACTTAGCTTTTTCTGAACATGATATACAGATTATATTAGATATTTTTGAAGTGAAACTTCTTTATCGGGGTTGGAAAAAAAATTTGTATAACATTTTTCCGTTACGCATGACATTTTTCCGTTACGCGCCATCTTTTTCTTATCCACGCGTGATTCGACGTATTTCTATAAAGTTGCATATAGTCAATTATTTTTTCAAAAATAAGGTCATAAAGAAGTTTCACTTCTTACGTGTGTACACTAGTACACGCACACATTTTTTTAATGGGCAACCATTAAAAATATTTAGGAACTCATAGATAACAGATGTTTGTTTTAAATTTCAAGTATTAAATTATAACTAGCCAGGATTATTAGATTTGTTTAATAGTCAAATTTTTTTTTACTAATAAAATATAGTATTTTCTTGGGTTTGATTTTACGCTAGTATCATACAAAGCAAGCAAAAGCAAGCAAAGCTTGCGTAACGTCGGGTTATTAATTTAATCGCGCGCGATCGCGTTTAAAATCCGTTGAAATCTTTAATTTCTGTCCTATATACCATATCATTCGAAAGTTTTTTTTCAACATTTGATATTATTTATACTTAACTCCCTTTTATTCTCTATTTCAAATGATTCGTTAAAGACAATAAATAAATAAATTTAATATAATATAATATAATATTACAGAATGTTAGAACAAGCTGAAATGAGGAGGCTCGAACAACAATTGCGTTCTTTGAAAATGGCGCAAGAAAGAGAATTGGAGAGACATCGGGATATCACGTCTTCTGTAAGTTGTTTATTTGTTTGTTTATTTGTCGGTGTATAAACCTTGATGATATATTTTTTTTGTAAATTGTATTTAAAAAGTTTTTCGAAAATCAGGACAATTACAACCGCGATAAAGAATATTTTGAATTACTCATCGATACATTTTTCTATTAATTCTTATAATATCGTCTATTTCTAAGAAAATCTGGTACAAATAGAGAATTATGTTTTCTCTGCCCATATTTTGTACGAGTAAATATATAACTTAGTAAAACGTTATAATCTTGAGACTAGGTACTTACAAAAAATCCTTTTTAACCGACTTCAAAAAAAGGAGGAGGTTATATTTACTACTTTATGTATTTATATTTTTTTTGCAGATGAAATACAATGCAGCAGACTACGATATAAAAAGGACAGCATTACAACGGGACATCGATATGGAACAAAGAAAATTAAATATGTCCTCTCGAAACGCACAAACAAAAACCGATACAGAATATATAGAAAAACCGTACACAATGAATATTCCAGAAAGTTCCATATTCTCACATAATTATGACCTAGAAAGTTATCTACGGAAAAACCTAAATCCTACCAAAGAAAGTCTAATGAATCTGCCACATTATAAAGAAACGTACAGACAAGAAAACAGACAAGAACCGAACTGGCAAGAAAATAATCAATTAGATAATAGAAACAACTACAATTGGTACGAAAGAAAAGATTTGCAAGACAAATTGTATGAACAAGATATAGAAAATAGACAAAAAGCTAAAGATTTAGATGTGTGCGGGAATAAGCAAGAAATTAAAAACAGGCATGAAGATAAACATAAAAAATATGAAGTAAGAAAACCAGAAAAAATGGATACATTACCAATACCGGTTTTAAGACATTCGCCGAAACGTAAAGTAAATGAAGTGAATGAAAGATATGAAGTAAATGAAAGTTTAAGTGAAGAAATGAAAGTTGTTGACGATAAATGGAAAGTTCCCGCCGTACAAAAGAATATATTGAAAAGTTTGCAAAGTGAAGGCAGAAATATTAATATTTTAACACAATTGGGATCTATTAGGCGACAATTGCAGTTGGAACAAATGAAATTGGATAAAATTAAAAATACTGATGTTTGAACTTATTAAATAATTTGAAAATTAGTTTTTAAAATTTGGTTTTAGTGAAATGTGCAGGAATTAAACGTTCTAAGGATAAAAACACGACGTATTCATAATATTATTGCACGCCTCATAAGCGAAGCGTTGAGGTGGGTACTACTGTCAC
>CAJQZN010041588.1:0-12740 GCA_907164685.1 Colias eurytheme
GTCCTGGTTACTTGAATAAATAAATGAATTATTATTATTATTATTATAGTATAAAACAAAGTCGCTTTCCCTGTCCCTGTGTCCCTATGTCCCTTTGTACGTACGCTTAAATCTTTGAAACTACGCAACGGATTTTGATGCGGTTTTTTTTAATAGATAGAGTGATTCAAGAGGAAGGTTTATATGTATGATAACATCCATTAAATAGTGGAGAAATACTGTTATTTTTGAGGTTTCTAATGTGATGTCGTAAAAAATTACATTTTTTCCGCTTAAATTGCAAACGCAGGCTGAACCCTACACATTAAAAAGGTCTACAGAAAAGTCCGCGATGGTATATGTCTATCTTGGATAACCCACAATAACTTTTTTTTGTCATTTACTTTTTACGACAAATAATGGCTAATTTTCGATGCGATTTTAACCAATACAGCATTAATCCTTAACCAATTAAATACCTTGAATACATTGTTCATTTAATATCTAGATCTATGTGGCTCTACACCGTATGATTTAAGTGAATATTTTCGAAGATATTACAGATTTAAAAATTGCGGGACGTAGCGTTTGCAGCGCTACAGGCCGGCCGCCCGGCTATCTATTTTATACCCGTGCGAAGCCGGAGCGGGTCGCTATGTTTTTATATACAACGTTCACAGTTTTTCTGTAGTGTATTTAGTATCAGCATTGCACCCGTGCGAAGCCGGGGCGGGTCGCTAGTATGATATAAGCGTGAATATGTAATTTTGAAAATTTATTATTACTTAAGTATCTACTTATTTTAGAACGCAACCCCGGGGTACAATTTCTTTCAAGTAGTTTCTATCAATCAACATTTTTACATTTTAGTTGGCCTTATGCTTTACACACGATATTTATACGCTTTAAACAGATTATTTCTCCGTAGTATTCTTTATAGGGCGTAGTATTCTATATATCGATGGCGTTAAATAAAATGAAACATTTGTGAATACCTACTGAATATGTAAAGCTTAACAAATTCATACAAAATTAAAAAAAAATTGTTGCTATAAGTAGTTATATTTTATTAAGATAATACTTCAGAAAAATTAATATGTTTAATTACTTGAGTTACTTATACATTCAACAATTATCTTTTGGCATTTTTATGACTACCTTCCCGCAAATAACCTTGTAAGATATAGAGCTTATCTTTATATTATAGATGTTTCGTTACCGAGTTTCTCTTTTTTACATTTGTTTATAAAAATAAACCAATATACAGTTTGGTGTCTTAAGTATATTGGTCCATGATATTATAACTAACTAGTTAAGTACTTGTACAAAAAAAAAATTATAAACAAGTAAAATTTAATTGTTGTATTGGCACCAATCCTTGGTAAGTGCATACCTAGTATAAAGCAGTGTGCAAAGTTTGAATGAAATTGAAATATTAAATAAATAAATTTATTCTCTGCGTTTAGAGCGGGTCATATATCTATACATCTATACAAATATTATAAAGAGGAAAGGTTTGATTTTTTGTTTGTTTGTTTGTATGAATTGAATAGGCTCCGAAACTACTTGGCAGATTTGAAAAATTCTTTCACTGTTGGAAAGCTACATCATTTCTGAGTGACATAGGCTAGGTTTTATCCCGGAAATCCCACGGGAACGGGAACTATGCGGGTTTTTTTTTTGAAAACGCGGGCGAAGCCGCAGGCGGAAAGCTAGTCTCATATAAACTCATAATCAAGTTTTAGGTTGGTTACATACTACGCTAATACATAATATTATAAGTGTGGTAATTAAACTATTTCTCTACCTCTATATTTTTAACAATACTTTTTATTCTGAATTTTGTTATATGAATATTTTGCTGTGTTAGTAGCTCTTTAATTTATTGTGCTAGTATTCGTAATACAAATAGTAAATTTGAGATAAAATCGAAGAGATAAATTTTATCTGGGAAAAGCCGAACAAACACAAATAATTTTGTTTATATTGTTATCCTTATGTACTTAATCATTAGTAATAATAATATTATATTAATAAACTAGCGGTCCGCCCCGGCTTCGCCCGTGGTACATGTTTACGTTTTCTCTACATAAGAACCATCCTCGTACTTCAAGGAATATAATAAAAAAAGAATTATCGAAATCGGTTCAGCCGTTCTCGAGTTATGCGCTTACCAACACATTTTGCGATTCATTTTTATATATAAGAGAAGAAGATTCTTCCACGTCGCAACGATACGTCGAACTACTAGAGAGTATTTTTTTTGTGTGGTATCTCTCAATGTTAAGGGGGCGCATAAAGTAAAATAACCAATCTTCTATTAGATGATACGTGTAATATGCAAGACCAAATCTAAAAAATAAAATATATATCAAACTAGATGATATGTTAAACGATTCTGTTTAATCAAAAACATAAAATATTAAAATTTACTCGATAAAAAAAAATCACCAAGTTAGCTCTAATTTTCACACTTTTACGTTTTCTACTTGACATTACTAAACGCGACAAAAACGGCGGGCGGATACCGTACGTACTTACAAGATAAATTTTATAAAATTATGTGTTGAAATGTTATTGTTGATAAGTGGAACCAGCTTATTTTCGATTTGCCATCAATAAAACATAACGTGTGTTATCATTAATGTCACTATAGAGGTTTATAACGTAATTATTGTTCTATTTCTATATTGAATAATACATACTATATAGCATAGTATATTTACAAGGTTAAGGTCGTATTGTATTGTAACATACATAAATACGTAATAATGCAAGCGGAGGCGGAAATTATTTCATTAAGTACGAGAAACAAGTTTTCCTTTAGTTTACAGAAAACCCCAAATGATGTTCGTTTATTAAAATTTTCTGTCATTATGTTGTACAATATAATATTAACTATGTATATCATTTCCTGGTGATAAAATATTATGTCCTCAATTTTTGCCTACTAATTACGTGATTGCTCCCTATTCACAAAATTTTGATCCATTTATAAATAGGCGACAACGAGCAAACGACCGGGCTCAGTGGCGTGCCATGACTGAGGCCTATGTCCAGCAGTGGACAAGTGTAGGCTGAAAATGATGATGATGATAAATAGGCAAAGAAAGAAGGATATTCAGTATTCACCGAAGTGAGCTATAGTGCCTGTTTGTATAATTGTGTTCCTATTGTTACGATGCACGACACGATACTATTACCACAGACTAATAATAATATACTACGTATACAACTATTTTAGAAATTCCACATAAATTAGATTTGTTTGAAGTGCTTTTAAATTATGAAATTTAAGTATAAATATACTTATTATACTGTTAGCACTTAGCAGTGAGACACACACAAATTATAAAGATTTGAACGACAAGGCGCTTTTAAACATCTACTTATGGTACCTATCTTTATTCACACAATAATTCCATTGGAAGTTATATCATAGTATGTATAGTCAATAAAGTATATCTAATATAATATACAAACGTACTTTACCATACATAATAACTTGTTCCTTCTAATGAAACTAATTTTCAAGCGTGTGACAATTTTTAGCAGTGACTGACCTCGCGATTTTTTTTGATGCTTGTATAAAATTTAAACGAATCTTAGTAGTTATGCATTGTATAATAGTTGTACTCGTAATACGATGCAATTCTGCAATATATAGGTATTTCTATCCAGAGCTCAATCCCATTAGAAAGTTGGCAGAATGACCACAACTCATTATAGTCGATGCTAATGAAGAACATCTACCTCACGGCTCACCCGGGTCAATCACTTTCGTGCAAACATTCGTATAATGTTTGAATGTTTCTGGAAAGCACATTAGCAAAAGCCGTACCACACTTGTGGTTTTGCGTATTCGTGCAAATGTGAGTGACAGTATCACACATTCACACATAGACAAATTACGATATACATTCAAAGTATGAGTATACATACATGAAAATAACGACATAATAATGTTTCTTTTTTCAGGCCGACAGCAATGAGCTTGTTTGCACAAGGTCCACCAATACCTAGCGACCCTGTGAGCGTGCCGTCACGAAACTCGAACCACACCTCAAGTAAGTTTATTAGCTTTCTGCGAAATGTGTTAATTGAGCTGGTTCTGTGAATCTATGAAAAACTATATATATGTTGCAGTCGTTTTTCAAAGGGAGACAACACTTTGTAATTTGATATTGTAGGTACTATCTTTTCCGTGGCCCCTTGTGTAACTGCTAAATGAATTTTAATTACCCGCATTTGTTGCAAATATAAAAATTGGTACTTCCGAACCAATTTTTTTGGAATCTTGGTCCCAATTTTTCACTTTGTCCGAAGTGAAAAATTGGGACAAAATTGAAATCGAAATTGTATGTCATAATTACCTAATTATACTGCTGTTATTTTCAAATCATAGTAGGTAATTAGGATATAAGTAATTGTTGTTTAGGCACTTTATGTAGGTATGACTTATGACGCATTGTGTGCTTCCAAAACAAGACTTGAATTACCAGGACATGAAATTCTCACTTGATCCAGTACGTCGACCTCTGCGACATGTCTATTTTTATCGGCTATTATTAAAGTACTGCGTTTGAATGTAATTATTGCTACAGTGAAAGGTTTCTTTGTCTTGAAAATGCATTTCAATACATATCTTACAAAAATTTGGTGCATGACTCCAGACAGTGATTAATACATTTGTAATTGGATGAGGCGTGTCGAGTCGCAGCGCATCATATGCCAACTTTTTCGTATTCATTGTTGCCTAAATATACCATACCTACCTACCTACCTGTATATTATTATTATATGTACATATTGTAAAAAAAACGTAGTTAACAGAACTTATTTCATATGAAGATTTTAACCATTAAAAATTCTGTCCATAAATAAATAGACTACTTTTTCTACTTGTACATTTTAATTTCGGCTAGTTATCTAATTTCTTACCGCTAGTTTTTTTTTTATGAATCTCACACGTCTTATTTACGAGATTGTAACGATAGCAGTATGAAACTAGCTAGTGTAGTAATAGCATAGAATAGGTACTCTAACAATAGGTATCTAAGTAATAGACAATAGTATTCGTGTTGTCCTGATGTTAGAATCTTCATGTTACGACCATATCTAAAAATAAAAGTAGGTACGATCTTATGTCAAATTTTATGATTTGTTAGTGATAAATGTGGAGAAAGGCAAGAAGGTACAATGAAACTCCAAGGATGATGATCAAATGCTCCTAGATGAAATCAAATTGAAGTTTGTATTTGCGTTTAAAAAAAAAAAATAAACCAATGCTCGTTTATTTATTCCAGAAGACACACGGCTCTCATCATCAGCGCCGTCCCAATGGGCGCGCGTGGAGCCCACAGAGCCTCCCAAGAGCCCGTCCGCCAAGAGCCTCACGATACGCGACTCGTTCCCCAACTTGACGGAGAGGCCAAGGCTGGATAGTGACGTGGGACCCTCACTCAGTGCAGCGGGGAGTCAGACTTTATGTAAGTTGATGTAGTCTTTCGTGTTTGTTTATGTAAGTTCTCTATTTGAGCAGCGGGAAAACTTTTTAAGTTTTACTGAAATAGTTTGTCCTGGTTATTGAAGTGAAACTTCTTTATCGGGGTTGGAAAAAAATTTAGTGTAAAATTTTTTAGTTACGCGTGACATTTTTCCGTTACGCGCCATCTTGTTTTTATCCCTACCACGCGTTATTGACGTATTTCTGTAAAGTTGCGTATACTTATAGTAAATTATTTTTTTTTTAATAAGGTCATAAAGAAGGTTCACTTCTTACGTGTGTACACTAGTACACGCACACATTTTTTTTATACATTATGTGTATTATATCAGGTTATTATAATATCATCATTGCAATTGGTAGTTTATGGTGTCTACATGTCTAGGATATTGCATGCGTTTGGATTGTCGATATAGCTTTGCAAGATTATCGTCGTATACATGTATTGAGAACTGAATACCCTGTTATAAAAATGAATATTTTTATAAAGTCTTAAGTAATGTAATTACAGTGGATGAAGTAGACGGTGTAGAGGACGACGAAGACTTCAACAAATTGCGCAATGTGCGGGAACAACACCGCAGGGACAAATACTTGCAGCGGCTCATGGCGAGATCCATTAGCGCGCAACAGGTAAATAAATTTATTTTAGTTGAACATTTATTATTAACTAGGTTTCCGCCCGCGGCTTCGCCCGCGCAGTCAAAGAAAAATCCGCACAGTTCCCGTTCCCGTCGGATTTCTGGGATTGCGTCATTTTCCCAGGATAAAAAGTAGCCTATGTCCTTTCTCGGGTATCAAAATATCTCCATACCAAATTTCATGAAAATTGGTTCAGTAGTTCAGGAGTGATTGAGTAACAGACAGACAGACAGAGTAACTTTCGCATTTATAATATTATATAGTATGGATTTATTTTTCCAGTAGAAAGCTTTGCTGGTCTTGAGAGACAATTTAGATACATTCCATTTCTGTCTAGATGGCGTTACATTTATAATATTTGAAAACATTTGTGAATTTAATTGTTAGTAACAAAACCTTGATTTTGAATTTTGACGCTATTTGTTAGGCAAGGTTATAAAATAGGCCTCGACTAGACTATCAAGTATCAACTGCCCTTCATCTAACATTTTGTATCTACTGTGTTATTAACGTATGTGTTAACGTACGTCCACGTCACTGATAAAATTGCAATAAATAGTTATACCTAGATAACATAACGTATAACATCGTAAAATTATTTTGTAAATTTAATTTGTTTTTTCCAAACAAGTAACTAGGCATAGTTAATTAATAAATATTTTCCGATTACAGCAAACGGGAAGCGGCGAACTCTTAGATACAGATGTTTTATTAGAAGAACTTATGAAAATGCAAGCAAAGCTCACCCAAGAAGAAAACACTAGCAAGGAAAAGATATCTAGTGACACTTGACACAGTTTTATATTCTCTTGGGATTAACGCGTCTCTCGAGATCATTCCAGTATTAACGATTGTGATAATTTACACTATTTATTAAGTACAGCTTTTGAAATCATGTTATTGTCTATAATATGAATAAGAATAAAGTGCAAATAGACAATTTGTTGTTTCTTTATCCTCGTATAAATAATATTTCCATTCATCTACCCCGTCTTTATACGCTGAAATAATCATAGTCCAGGATCCTTCGCCCATTTTTGCAAGTGATTACTATCAAGCTAATTTTCCGTGAGTAGCTTTATTTTGATGAGACGCCCAATAATTTCCTGTACGAAACTCGATTGGGGTAGCTAATAACAGATGTAACAGGGATAATATGTTTTGATTTGATGGTTCTCAAATATTTACTATGCAATTTGTAGGACAAAATGTCTGATGAATTATATAAATATTAATAAAGTGAAAACAAAAAAATCAGCTGGTTAGTAATCATTTATGATTACCTCGTTATCGATACACATTGGAAAGAGGGGACTCTTTGATCAAACCATAGATTTTGTAGGACAAATATTTTTTCGAATAATTTAGATAATTATCTTGAGATTGACCTAAAAAAAAATCAGTTAAGTATAGGTAAACCAGAATCTGATGGCAATTAGGGAAATCAAAATTTTGAGTGTGCAACCCTGGGGAAAATGGACTGAACGATCTTGATACTGCTTATTTTTTATTTTGTCCTCAATATCATTAGTCACATTACATAAGTGGACAATACTGTACTTAATAATGAGATATCCACTTAATATTATGTAGGTACATACTTACATGTATAATATACAATTATACATATTACTTTTATACAGGTAATACATAATATTATTATTTACACATCCAGATCCTACCTATATACATATTTTGTATATTCATTACCAGTATGCCATGTGAAAATATCGATATAATGATAATGTAGATCAAAACTGCTTATATTTTTTTATAAAATAAAATAAAATATATGTTTATTTTCGTAAGTATTAACAGATACACACATTATAAAATTGACTTGGACAGCTTGGACTTGACGAATAGCCGTATTGGAAACTCCTGTAATAAGTTTTCATAAAATTATATTCTAATCAACAAACAATATTATAGTTGCCTACATATAATATTTTTTTAATTTTAAGTATCAAAACGGGTAAGTCCAATTTACCAATAAAATCTTCAAAATTGAAAATTGTGATGTGTTTGACCCTTATTCATCGAATGTTTTTCTATACACATTATAAACAACACCTCTTGTTTGTGATCGCAGCGGCTTTTTCGACATTTTCGAAGATTTTTTAGACAAAATCCTAAAAATTATTCATCAACTGCAAAAAAGACAACAATAATTTGACAACCAATTTGATAGTTGTCAAATAAGTTGCCACATGAAAATCTTTTATTTCATAAATATAAATATGCCATCAGATTCTGGTAGACCTATAGTAATAAATATTTGAGAACCATCAAATCAAAACATTTTATCCTTGTTACCTCTGTTAGCTACCACAATCGTACAGGAAATTATTGGGCGTCTCATCAAAATAAAGCTACTCACGGAAAATTAGCTTGATAGTAATCACTTGCAAAAATGGGCGAAGGATCCTGAACTATCAACACAATAATATTATGTACTTAGGTATCTGAAGTTGAAAGCAATCTGCCTGTTAGGTCTGTCGACTGTCCTATACAAACCAATACTAGTTTATTTATCTTCATCAAAAACTAGCTTTCCGCCCGCGATTTCAAAGAAAAACTCGCATAGTTCCCGTTCCCGTGGAATTTCCGGGATAAAACCTATCCTATATTACTCGTAGATAATGTAGCTTTCGAATGGTGAAAGAATTTTTAAAATCAGTCCAGTATGTAGTTTATGAGCCTATTCATTACAATCAAACAAACAAAGTTTTCCTCTTTATAATATTAGTGTAGATAAATTTGGGAGTCACATCTAAAGTTGGAAGAAGTCGGTTGTTTTTAACATAGGCAGTTATTTTTAGTTTACTTGTAATAATTTCAGACTTATTGCACGACTCATGATGCGAAGCATCAGAGACTGCTTTACGATCGAAAAATTTTTTTAGCCTCATTTTTTTTAAGTATGGTAGGATGTAAAATAAAAAAAAATTTTATATTTTTACAACTTTATTAACTTAACAGCTACAAGACACAGCTTACAGCTTGAGCTTTGTCCTCCTCCAGTGACGCCTCTTAGCGTTGTAACTGTAAAAAAAGGAAAAATACATTAATACTTTCTCAAATGATGAGGCAAAATATTAGGTTTATTTAATATTGTTAAATTAAAGTAAAAATCATCATAAAAGTTGACCAATAAGCATTCTTTGTACACACTTTTCAGTTAAAGGGATATTATATTATTATAAACAAATAACTACGTATTTTCTAAAATTATTTTGTGAGTTATCGTACACCTAGGTTAGTTTTAGTGTGTGTTTATTTAACACCTTTTATGGATATTATCACATATTATTATATACCATATTTAATGATAAATAAAAAAATAAATCAATTATGGAAACTGAGAATCGCTATAACAGTAGCCAACCTTCTAGACATTAGATGCAGGATTTTTTTATATAAAGTCAGGGTTGTTGACTGACCCTTCATAAAAGAACTGTTTCTGTAGAGTGTAGGTGTATATGTCATATAGCATATAGTCTACTTATTGCTCAATGGCCAAGAAGTTTTTGTTTCCCACAAAATGTGAGCAGGCTTACACAATATGGGTTAGATAGCCATTAGCCACCTTATCTATACTTATAATAAATCTGTAGAGAGGCCAATTCTGTACATGAAATATATTTAAAAAAAAACTATGAAGGGGTGATAAGGGATCGCTACTGATGCCAAAAATGCAATCAGTAAAATTTTTGTCTGTCTGTCTGTCTGTATATTCGTTATAGAAACAAAAACTACACGACGGATTTTAACGAAATTTGGCACAATTATTCTTCATACTCCTGGGCAGGTTATAGTAAAAGAATCATGTAAATCGGTGTAGAAACACCAAAGTTATACATGAAATACGCTATAAGTCATCGCGCGTGAATTACATGCCATAAGTATTATTTTTGTGTATCAGTTGCCGCGTTCGACGCGCTTCGCGGCGGGAGCTATAAAAAGGTGGCGGGTCCGCACCCGTTTCGCGTTGTCACGGCATCACGTGTGAACGGCTGAACCGATTTCGATAATTCTTTTCTATTATATTCCTTGAAGTACGAGGATGGTTCTTATGTAGAGAAAACGTAAATATGTATCACGGGCGAAGCCGGGGCGGACCGCTAGTGTTATAATAATTAACAAAATAATTTGGAAAATCCAAAAGTGCACGCCTCATAATTTTTTTAAATAAATATTTATTAATTATTATTTTTGCTTATTTAATAACAATTAAACCACATCGAATCAGACCCTGAAAAATGAAAGGGTTCTATTCCTGAGCATACTCAAGCGTAAGAGAAAAAAAAAAAGACTCGATTAGTAAAGTATTTCGGTCGCTATCGTGTTAACAAGAAAAAGGATCCGCACATACAGACACACGGACGTCCAAGACAGGACTTTTTTAAACTGTTTTTTAACTAGTTTAAATAACAAACATGACATCAAAAATATCATGAATGTTAAAAATAGTGTTGTTTCTTAATATGTGTGTGTATGTATTATCTTACAAGTGCAATGTATGATACATAAAGACATTTTAAGTTTGAAAAATCAGATGTTTTGCGCGAAGTGACAGTAGTACCCACCTCAACGCTTCGCTTATGAGGCGTGCAATAAAGAGTTGACACTGTACATAATATTATTATGTGGTAATTGGTGACATCTTAAGCTATCCAACATAATGTGTACTAAGTATAACAAATGCACAGAATTTGTATTAAATGTTATATTCAATACATTTTTTGATAATTCTATACCCTATCATAAGTTAAAGATTTATACAAATAGTTCACAGAACATAAAAAAACAGATTGAAAACATGATTGGGTTGGCTTTAGTTAACTGCCGCACGAATTTGTTGGAAATATTTATATTTTTAGTTAGCTAGGTAATGTAAGATTGTAATTCCAAATTATTATCGTTAGGAAACTTGTAGTTTTTTAGTTATTAATTTTTAAAGTTAATAATTTTTTGTGCGAAAAAAGTGCATTTATCCGTTTTGTTGTGCAAAAAAGCGGACCAAGACGTTCCATTTCACTGTTCTGTGACTTTACGCTGCGGCCGGCGAGTGCCAAAAGCGACTATAGGGCGATTCCTACTCAAACAAATCTACGTAGGTAGGTTAAAAAACTATTAAACTTTTATTTTTAATATCCAAATAGGTAGCGAGGAGCGAAGCGACGAGCGTGTTAGGTTAACTCTTGAACTGCCGCACGAGCCGAGCGAGCGAAGCGAGTGTGCCGCGGCAGCGGCCGGCGAGTGCCAGAAGCGACTTTAGGGCGATTCCCACTCAAACAAAAAAACGTGTGGCACTCGGGGACTGCCGCGGCAAAGCTATTGCATGCTATGCCTTCAAGCCACACCTCCGTGCCCGTCGGAGTGGGGAGCGTGAGGTTTTTCGTTACGCAATTTCTGGATTCGGTCCCCGCGCTCAAGGCCCGCGATAGAAGCTATGCAATAGCTTAAAAAAATCTACGTAGGTTAAAAAACTATTAAACTTTTATTTTTAGTATTCAAATAGGTAGCGAGGAGCGAAGCGACGAGCGTATTAGGTTAACATTTGAACTGCCGCACGAGCCGAGCGAGCGAAGCGAGCGTGCCGCGGCAGCGGCCGGCGAGTGCCAGAAGCGACTTTAGGGCGATTCCCACTCAAATAAAAAAAACTACGTAGCTTTTCACAACTTGTTTCTATTTTATTTATGTATCGTAAAATTTTTGTTAAACCAATTCCATACATTTTGAGGTTAAAATAGGAAAATTGATTTTTCTCCTAAACTATTGGTTTCCTAACTTTGCCCTTTTGGTGGGAGGGTCCCCCCCTCCTCCCCCCCCACAAAAAACCTATAATACGTGCGGCAGTTCTCTAAAGAAACCCCACATGATTTATTTTTTGGGCAATAAATGAACTACTGACGTTATATTCATATTTATTTCATTACACTGGAAACAAGCAAGACTATTTATTTATTACTTATTACTTATCATCATAAAAGGCAATATTTTGTTATCCAGTGGAGAGATTGATGCCTTGTTGTACAAATTACTCCAAACATCAAATTACTATAGGACATAGTTAACATACTGTTGAGATTTGAAACATTTAAGTTTTAAAAAACAATGTTACCTAGCATTGCTACAGTACACAGCAAGATCGTCTTGTCAAACAATAAGTTTGCAAACATACAAATGAATTTTTAAGGCAGCTTGTCACTTTGTAGCTTTAGAAAACGGAATAAGGCCAATTATTTTAACTCAGAAGATAATATTCATTAAATAATTACTTACCGAATGGTGTTTCCAGTACGCATTCTTACCCATTGGGGAATGGGACGGTTTTGTTTAAGCTTTTTAGCGAGCTTCCGCTTAATAATAAATGTCTTGTGGGCCGACTGAAAAGATAAGAATTGGTTTTACAATATTACAGTTACAAAAGCTGAAAAGATTATTTAAATATACTAAGATAATTATACAAAAATCTTAAGACTTGAACCAACCATTTTGCCTCCACCGCTGTCAAAACAAGAAGAGTGAAACTGACATATGTCAATGGATTATTGATTTTTTTCGTAGAGGGAGAATGTACTAGAGACGACATCGGCGTATACCCGAA